>JAPDSC010122495.1:0-14316 GCA_026290005.1 Latrodectus geometricus | reverse complement strand
ATTTCTATGTCTTCAGTAGTGAAAGCTGGCACTGGTTGACTCCTGTAAAATGTTTTCTTGATGACAGTGTTGTTCACCTCCATCTCATCCACAGCTATCCAAGAAATTCCGTCATCGCTGGCAATATTGGCTCGCTTTCTTTTGTCAAAAGCGTAAGTACGTCCGGTCTTCTTGTCCCATCCCAAAATGCCACCAACGCTTTTCGGTAAAACTAATAATAGCGAATAGAAATTTGGCATAAATGATATATACTTAAACAAAAGACATAAAGAATATAAAAATAAACCAGAAATTAAACAAGTTTAATATTTAATCACTTTTATACGAATACAGATACGTGTGCCAGATAAATATTTTTTAATTTGACAATGTCATGTCAGCAGTATAATTTTCAATAACATTACTCTTAATTAGACTCGTAAGGTGAAAATTTCGAAGGTATGCAATGTTTTGTTTAAATATTAAGATTTAATTGCAAAAGAAATTAAATTTTTTGAATGTTTCAAGAAAAAAGTAAATGAATAAAGAAAATTTATTGTAATAATGAAAACAATAGTTAGTTATTTTAAGCTTTAACAATATTCTTAAAAAAATTGAATTCGCACTCATATGATAATCATTTTAACTATTCAAAGGATAGCTTGGTTCAAAATACTCTTACTTCCAAAATTTAATCACTAAATGATAAAATTGTGAAAAAACTGACAAGTACATGTTTGTTTGACACAAAAGATGAGAGAAAAATATCAAACAAATTTACTTATAAAATGAAATAAAATGCAAAGCTGTTGAATTTATATTCGCAACAAGGTGCATCATCCTGGATACCCTTATAACATGTAATATCACAAAATTTAAAGTTACAAAATTATGTTAGATATTGAAACAATTAATAGAAAAAAAAATTACTCACTTCGCCATGACGACCCAGAATCTACAGATGAGAAACAGACCAGATTCCTAAAAATAAATTTGAACTAAGTAAATTCTCATAGGAAGTGAAAATTATTTTAAAATTATCGAGAAATAAGAAAATGAGTATTATATTAAAATGATCATTTGTTTAAAATATCAGAAATATATCAGTTTTTTCGGAGGATGGTTTGAATCAAAGAATGATTTAATAAGAACATATTCCATTAAAATACCTAAAAGATTAATTTATTGAATTTAAATCATCATTTTAAATTCATTTCGCTCCTATATCCAATAATAAAGATAGTTCGTATGGTATTCAGATATTTTTTAACAGGATTATTCTGTTAGGTTGTTTAAAATAGGACTTAACGGCATTGGTTGAAGTTTTAAAGAGCCATAAAATTTAAATATTAATTTTCTATCATTATATTGTGCTATTTAATAAAATTAAAAAATTATTTCGGTGTAAAATACAATCAAAATAAATAAACTTACTCCATATCGTACTCGAGATCGCAGAAATAAATAATATCTCTTCCCAAATCCACTGAAAAATGTCTGCCATATTTATCTGAAAAAAATCAATGTAAAATAAATTATTATGATCAGGTTATTTAAGAATTATTTTTATTTGTGATTGAGAAGTAAATATCAGAATAAAATATAATCATTATGGCAATATTCCTAATTTTCAAAACAAGTAAAAGAAATAATAGGAAACATACAAGAAAAATAAATAATTTCCTGTTATTGAATTTACATAATTTCATATACTGTTTTTTAATTCACTCCCTAATCGTAATACAAATGCTGTATGTAATACAAATGCTTATTTTAATGAAAGAAAGGAAATAATTACTTTTGTCGTCAGAATACCATGTTGGGTCTGTTTTGGCGCAAGTAACTGCAAAAAAGGAGAAAGATAAATCACCAAAAAGTGAAAATCACAAACCATACAAACAAACAAACGATAAAAAGTTATTTTATAATTTTTTTCACATTAAACCATTTTCAAATTTATAAATTATTAATTTTTAGTGTTTACAGATGTTTATTTTTTACATGAAGAGTATTTAAAATAATAATTATGTTCTGAGAATTTAAATTTTAAAAAAGTCCCTAACTTTAGATATTAGTCTACTTTGTAAAACGAATAAGAGAGAAATAACCTTCCTTATATAAACCTTAAATAATTAATTAACCTTAAATAATTAATTTCCTCGATTTGAGTAGTAAACTTCATAAATATTTTTTTATCTTCTGATATATGTATTTAAAAGTAATCAAAATTTTAATAAATTTTTAAGTATAAAAATATAATATTAAACATGGTGATCTTTTTTCACCTAATTCAATTATATAGATTCATGCCAAATTATAATTAGGGAATTTTTTTTGAGTATGTTCTTAATAATATTAAGGGACGAAATAATATATAATGACTTATTGTTTAATAATCATATTAACGTGCTTTGAACTCGAATTTTTATGGCTTAACTTTTCTGAAAATTTATTCTGTCTGAGCTATGAGTAGTATTAGAGCTTGATGATAATTTCCAGGGGGAAATCAATTTTAGTGCTTGCTACCTAACTTAAAAGAGGGGCCACTAACACCTAAAAATGACTTCTTGTAGTTATTTTTAGAACTACGTGAAGTCAGCATAAATCTATTTGAATATCCATAGCAAATGTCGTAGAGAGGGCTTATTATAATTGCAGTGGGCATTCACAAGGATGTAAATATGGAGAATACTTTAAGATCTACTTTGTGATGTGCACATAAAAAAGATAAATGCAACATTCTTTAATTTTTCAGCAGTTGTTTGTATTGAACTCCAAGTAACTATTGAATAATTGAACTCTTCCAAGTTTGGTCATCCATTTCATTTTGATACTATAGAAAGCCGACTGATAAATGTATCAGTCGGACTTCATTTTATTTGCTCTAATTAGAGATTACCATGTTAATAAGTTCTGTGTTCATTAACAGGTTATTATTAGCTTGAGTATCTTAGTTTTTAATATTAATGTCTTTTTCTCACCTGAAGGCAGTTTTTCGGCAATGTAACAGCCGTACATTTCCATTTTGAGACCGATATATTTGATGTCTTCTTCACCCTTCTCTGCTTCTTCTACGATCACTCTGACGAATCTAGTCTGAATGGGTGTTTGCAGGTTGTCGAAAGCTTTGTCTTTCTTATAAATCAGCTCGGTTATCTGGTAAAAACAGAAACTATATTTTTGAGACAGAAGCTAACAAAAATTAACTTAAATTCATATCCTTGAAATCAACTCAACTACTGAAAATACCCGATATTAAGTAACTCAATAAAAGTGCTACACATACACACAAGCACTCCTGGAAATAGCCAAATATGACGTTAAATTGTATTTCATGAGTCACGTATGTAACTTATCGCTTTCTATGTAACTTTCGTATAATTAATTGTGATTTAAAACTAACATACAGTTCTACTTGTGACAAGACTGCGACATAAATGATTGTTTTTTTCCCCCACAAGGGAACAGTTAATTCACGTTCATGAATAAGTTACACCTTGAAAGACTTTATCTAGTAACAATTGAGTATCTTTTGTCAATAGATTATTATTTTTTTAACTATTTAAATTTAATATGTAGTAATAATGTGCAATTTTAAATCATTCTAAGATAAAAATTAAACTTGAAGGACTGAAGGTTCTCATCATACAATTCCTTTAAAATAACTCTATACTTCATTTGTTAACAAAGTAAGGTTCTTTTGGGAAATTTAAATTTCAACAATTCTTACCTCATTTGCGTACAACCAATCAGAGCCTGTGTGGCTATATTGTAGGCGGTACTTTGTAACAAATCTTGTATTATCCACTTTATGAAATTCTAACTTTGATACTCTTGTTGTTCGAAGGAAGTCAACTTGGAAATAAGGTTTGTGAGGTCCAAGGCGAAGAGCTGGTGACCATCCTAAATAAAAGAATAGTGAAATTTCGCATTCAAACGCTTATATACTGATTAAAGTAAATAATATTCTTGAAAAAGACTCGAAAAGAAATTAAAAAGTCAATTTGAAATTCATTCAACTTACTGAACGACGTTAAATATTTATTTTTTAATTATATAAAATTTGGAGAGGTGGTGCTCAAACACCTGCACAGTACAAGTTTTTCGATTTGCTGTTATCTACAATCCAAGAATAACAAGCCGAGATGGCATCGACCGATTAAGGATCTAGTCTTCGGTTCCTCGGATTATGGGTACGATTTCTACTTGGTCGTTGATTTGTATAGTAATTCGGAATCAAATTAGGGAACCCGATTTAATTAGATATCGTTTGCAAAAAATGACCATTGAGCAACAAACAAACCAAACTGAGAGTAACAAAAATTCCATCGATTGTTTTGCAAAATAATTCTCCATTAATGTCTATAGAACCACACTTTAGAAATAAGATCCTGTTTTTCTTCCATCAAATAAGATAGTTTTCAGTTGTCCAAGTCGTAAGAGTTTCTATGGAATTTTATATTATTTGCCTTTTGAAACTGAAAATTAATTTTCGCTATTATTCAATACAACAACTTTAGTTAATTTCATAGCATAAAATTATAAAATAATAATATTTTAAACCATACATTAAGACATAAATTTATCGCTTCTTAATTAGTCAAACTTCTCTTATTGTTTTGGCAAAATATATAAAGATAATTTTATTTCTGCGACAGTAAATATATATAGTCAATTTTTTCACAATTTTTACTAGCCATCCAGTTGTATTTGTGACAACTTTAAACGCCATTTTTATATTATAATAATAAGAAAAACGTAAATCATGTGACATCCGAGTCAGACGAAGACCGATCAAAGTCTTCTAAATGAAAACACACTGAGATTTACATAATAGTTAAAAATAAAAATTATGTAATTTTAATGATTATTTTTTAAGCGAACTCCTGAATGGAACAATAACTCTAAAATCGATGGAAAGTGTGTAACTAATGCCTATTACATACCTTTTCTCCCACCAATCCTAATGTTGTAAGGACCCGTTTCTCTTTTTGCAGCAGAAGAAGCACTCAGTTGACATTTGTATACTTTTTTAGGACTTGCCAAACCCAAAGGCTTGTAACATTCTGAAAAAGATACGATAAGTTGATTTAAATTTTAAGGTTAATGATTTTAAAAATGTGAGTCTGAATGCAAAATTTAAAATTTATTTAAGCAATTTGTGCAATATTACGCGTATAATATGAGCATGAACGTGGAAAGTGCGGATCGAGATCATCGAATAATACTTAAAGATAAAAATGAGCTTTTTTTTAAATCTGACAAGATTTATGTTAAAAACTTGTCAATAGTATTCGTGAAAAAATTAACTTTTTCAAATGAAAATTCTGAAAATGCGACGCACACCATAGAATCAATCATATAAACTAATAAGTATGTTTGACTTTTCGTTGGACTTACAGAAGCTGACAATTGGTAATTAACTCCAGGTGGTTAACTTCTTTAGAACTCTTTGACTTCTACTTTTACATTTTTGCGAATAATTTCAATTGATTTACAAAAAAAACTTGTGAAATTTATCATTTAGTCAAAGGTCGCGATTGGCTGATTAAAAAGATATCTTCTAGACTAGATTTTTTATTTACTGTTCAAAACCGAAGATTTAAAATTCAAATATGTTCACGTACAGATTTACATATTATTTCGAATTTTTTTTTTATTTGGACTAAAAATGAGACACTTAATAATTTTATAGAAAAAACAATAAAAAAATAATGAATTAGTTAATGAGTCATAATAATTGGACCTACCTTGACTGTTGACGACGTACATGATGTAATCAACTGGTCCGCAGTTCACTATCGTTTCCGAAGTATCTGGATTCACTGATGGCTCTTCTCTGTAGTTTTGTAAGCACAGTACTCTGTATGGTGTTGTTGCGTTCACCTCTCCTCTTCCGAATCCTCTGTCATTTTTAGGATCAGCCAGCAAACTAACTATTATTGTGGCAGAGTCAGAGAACAAAAATTGGGGAAGCTGCATGTAGTTAAAATAAACTTCATTATAAGTGATACCGCTCAGGATTTGAAATTTCAAACAACAGCTTTTTTTTAAATTTTATTGTCATCAGGCATTCTAAAGCTAGCATAAAAATTAATACACAGAGAATTTTCAAAGAAAAGTTTAAACCTATAAATAAGTATTTCATTAATTTTAATATTATAAATAAGTATAATAAGTATTTCATTAATTTTAATATTAAATTTTAATTACAATAAGATATTTGCAACATTGTGTGATAAATCCTGAATATATGGAGTCAGTTCATATTATAATTATTGTGAAATGATCACTTTTTGTAAAGTTTATTTCCTTGCAAGATGAGAAAATGACAGGAATTTACCCAGACGTGTTAGTCCATGAAAACTCTAGATAAAAGCGAACATTGCATGGTTGTCAGGTTTTGTGCAAAATCCCAGATTTGGTGATAAAATTAGCAATACAGTTACCGAAAGTTCCTCTGGTGCTTTTCTAAAAAAAGTTCCTCTGGTGCTTCTTCGAAAGTTCCTCTGGTACTTTTTTTTTTTTTTTTTTGCTGGTGCTAACAGCAATTCAGTATCGCCAGCGGTTAGCGGAGATTGGAAGACATGCAATGTGGATAATCTTCACAGTGAGCTTATGTTATGTTTTCCAATAAGTCGAGGCTTAACATGCAGTCCAATTCACGTCAGAAGTTCATATGAAGAACACCAGGCACCCAGTACCATCAAGGCATGAACGCCAGCATTATGGTGGTGCAGAAGTGCTTATTTGGAGAGACATTATACTGGCCTCCAGAACAGATATGCATGTTCAAGTCGAAACTATAACAGGCCAAATTTATCTGGACGTCATTCTGGAACAAAATGTCAACTTGCTTAGTGGTGCTGTGGGTGCTGAATTTGTGTGTATGGATGGCAACCCCTGGCTTCACAGTTTGAACATCGTCCACGACAGCCTTCAATCGGAGAAAATCACTCGTATGGAATAGCTATAATTCTCACCGGACTTGAATTCAATAGAGCATGTCTGGGACATGACACCACCTCACCTCCTACATCTGTATCAGACATTCGGAGAGCATCATTTCTGAATTGAGTTCTCTGCTCCGAGTGTAGCTCAATTATTTGATCCTCAGCATGCCTCGGTCTAGCACGGATTTATTTCCTCGTATGAGAGACGTATGACGTACTAATTATCATACCATCAACGCACTGTTGAGCTGCTGTACGGGCGATATGCGATGTTAGTGCTCAGGAAGCTTAATCGTGTTTCGTATGCCTGGTATCATACATACACCATCAATTTTGTTCTTTCTCTTTTAATACATAGGCTTTATGAACAAATCACTTTTTGTTTCTGCACAATTAGTTGCCAGTTAAAGCGCTATCCTTAACTTATGGACATGTGTATATTTTACAAATACTATAATGTTTAACTTTAATTTCTTGCCATATTGTGATGGTATATTTATGCAATTACAAATTTCTTCTTTTTCTCAAATAATTTTAACTAATTTTAAAATTTTAAATTAGGAATAAAAATTTAAACCTTCAGTATTATAACAAAATATTGTTTTTATAAGTGTTTCTAAAGAATATACACAATTGTATACAGTTAAAAACACCAGGACTATTTTTATTCTCTGATAATAAAACATATAATTTAAATAAATGAAACACAATGCATTGAATATTGAAGTCATTATATTAGGTTGGGGAAAAAGTAATCCATTATTTTTTCGGTAGACGTCTGTAGTGATCGATATCTCGTGAGGTATCTATCAAACAATTTCAGATTTATGCTCGTTGGAAGGGTGACATTTGACACTAAAATAACCTCTTGCGGTTTTTTGTTTGATCAATTCAGTTACGAGTACAAGGTTTTAAAAATGGAAGACAACAAACAGAAAATTCGATACATTTTCGTTTTTCTCTTGTAACGGCGAAAAAGATAGCCGGGTGGCTAAAATTGTGAAAGGTGTTTATCGTCCTATATAAGACTGTAACAACCAGTTACGTACAATTTTTATTTCGTCGATTCCGTGCGGGTATTTTTGATGTTAGAAATGCACCTCGCATGTGGATACAGCATCATCGAAAATGTCCATAAAATATCAAAAATGATCGAAGTGAACCGCATGTCAGCAGTCGTAACGCGCAAGACCTAAAAATCTACATGAAAGCTGTTTTAAACCTTTTTACAAAGCGAATCCAAAAGAAGTTACATAAAGTTCACGTAAAAATAATGGATTTCTTTTTCCCCAAACTAATATAATAAGTTTGTTTTATCTTGTAAATAAACTCAGGAGAGGGCAAGTGATACATTCATAATGGTAATTAAAATCACTATGTGCTTTCAAATTTGAGATAATAAAATTATTACCTCTGAAACGGAAAGAATTATTATTTGTCATTTTTATCTTTTTATTACTTTACAATGTCGTGGTGGGCGTAACTACTTTTATTATTTATTTTGTTATTAGAAAAGTATGTCCTCTCTGGTACTTTTTATTATATAACCTTATAGAAATTTCTAAAAGTAATATTTTCGTTATATCACTGAAATTTAAAACTAATCAAATATTTTAAAAATTAAAAAAATATTACTAAAACAAGAAAGATGAATATGAATGATTATGAAAGATGAATAGTTTATCAAATTTTATTACAAATGAAACTTTAATCATTATAGTATTTGGTAAGCACTCTAATAAAATTTTCCACAGTTTAATACGCAGTTCGTTTCCAATACGGTAAAGCATTCAGACTTTAACAAAATGTTCTTTCAATGAAAAGTAAAAAATATTCACTAGCATAACATTCCTTTTTCTAAATCAGAACATCTATATATATAAAAATGAATGTGTGTCTGTGTGTACTCGATAGATTCAAAAACTATGCATCCAATCGACGTGAAAATTTGGGAAATTATTAGGTAGATCCCAAGGAAAGTTTTTGGAAATTTTTTTTAAAATCAGAGTTGGGGTTCCCGAACAAATATCCCAAAAATATCAAAATAACGTTTAATTAGTAATATTTGTTAAAAGTGTAACAATGATAAATTGAAAAATTATATTTTTACACATGAAATTTACTGATAGAATTTACTTTTATAAAACAAATTAAACTGCAAGAAATAACATTCCCATATAATAACAGTTGCAATAAAAATAAAAATATAAATAATTAGGTGAGTAAAATGTTGAATCGTTATATTAATATTTTTTCAATTTTTGTTTGAATAAAAAATTTTTTAATTCTGCTATTTGGAAAAATGACATCGTTCAGAGCAACGAATATCGTTAGCGCAAATTATATGCCAACATTTGAAGTACAAGGGCAAATTTATCACCATACGGAAGATCACCACTATCCTTGCCAAATGCTAATCACAAATATTTTCAGATACATTTTATGGGAAATACTGAGGAATAAATCAACAAATGATGTCAACTGAATATGAGTACTAAATGAGAGATCATCACTGAATTGCATAATTTCTTTGAACAGCGTAATGAATTAATTAAATTATTTAAAACCTCCACTGAGCAAATGTCATCTGACGATTACAAAGAAATAATAAAGGTAGATAAAACAGCTATTGGTAAACATTGAAGACAAGTCAATACACCAACAATCGATGAAGTGGTAATCGTCATAGTTGGTGATGAATTTAATGCTTGCGATATAATTATTCATGGTAGAAAGGGTGATGTCCAACAAGTATCAGAATCACATCGTTCATATGATAATTTGCAATATCAAATTTCTGTTTGGTAAGGAGAGGATGGATATCATTTTAATATTAATATGAGAAATCCTACAACTAATGTGGATATTAACAAAAAGGTCAATGCTATGAATTATCATGCCTATCAAACGATCATTTGTGAGAATGCTGATAGTCATGTATTGAAATGTAGACAATTATTTCGTCAATATGTTGTTGACATCTATGCAAAAATAGAAAGGACTCCTTTGTATACAACTAAATCAAGTCAAATTGAGTTCTGAATAGTATATCCATTTACGGGATACAGTTGTAAATGATGACATTCTCAATGAATTGGGAAAAATTTGCAGGCAGCCCAAGACATCATGCATGTTCGTTATCATTAATCAATGATCGTGGACCAACATCTTTCCAAGAATTAGAAACAGTCAATGTCCATGTGTGTGCTACATTTCGTGAGGCTCGCCAGAAATAAAGTCTCTTAGAAAACGATTTTCATTGGAGTATTTCACTCGCTGATGTTTCTAATATAGTTCAACCACATCAGATACGTACACTATTTTCCATCATACTAACTACATGTTTTTCGGTTTATCAAAGGATCTTTGGGAAAAAAATAAAGACTATATAAGTGAAAACATTTTGCATCGCATGCGTAAAATAAATGCTAATCCCAAAATTCAATTTACATCAAATTTATACAATGAAGCGTTGATTTTAATTGAGGATATATGTTTGACAATAACCAACAAATCACTTGCAGAATTGAATTGAGAATAATATCTCCAAATATATCTGGTAATGACATTTTCGATAGTCATAGCCAGCGAAAAACACACTTCGATGTAAATGAATACAATCATTAGTTCGAAGTAATCTGCCAAAATTGGTATTAGAACAAGAACAGCATATGACACAATTATAAATGCGATATCTAACAAGAATTGTAGTTTATATTTCTTAGATGCAGCTGGAGACATTGGCAAAACTTTTCTCATTTCAATTATTCTGGTAACTATAAGATCACAAAATAATATTGCGCTTGCTATTGCATCATCTGGTATTGCAGCAACTCTTTTGGACGGTGAACGAACAGCAAATTTGGAATTGAAATTTCTATTAAATATCATGGTAAATGAAACTCCAACATGTAATATTAGCAAATATTCTGGGACAAGAAAAATACTAAAATCATGTCAGCTTATAATAGGGGATGGATGCACCATGGCACCAGAAATCATTGGAAGCACTCAATCGCAGATTAAAAGATTTGAGAGGAAATTAACAGCTTTATGGTGGTGCACTCATTTTGCTAGCTGGTGATTTTCGACAAATTCTACCAGTTATATCACGTTCTACACGTGCATATGAATTGAATGCATGTCTCATATCATCGATGTTATGGCGGTAAGTGTAGAAAATATCTTTAAAGACCAATATGCGCGTTCAATTACAACAAGATGAATCTTCTGAATGATTTGCAAAACTATTATTGGGGATGGTAAAATAAAAATGGACGAATAAACAAACTGTATTAGATTACCAGAAAATTTTTGTAACATTGTAAAATCCTCTGATGATTTGAATGATAAAGTATTTCGAAATTTATTGCAGAATTATAATTATAATCAATGGGTTAATGAGCGTGCTATATTGGCAGCCAAACACATTGATGTGAATTTAATAAACTGCACAATTCAAAATAAAATATCTGATGAAAAAACTACATATAAATTCATAGATACTGTTGTCAATCCCAATGAATCAGTTAATTATCCAATAGAATTTTTAAATTCATTGAATCTACCAGGAAGGCGACCCCATATTTTATGTTTGAAAGTTGGTTCCCCAATCACCCTTCTACAAAATATAAATCCACCACGATTATGCATTGGAACTAGGCTATCAGTAAAAAAAAAATAATGAATAACATAATTGAAGCAACCATTTTAAATGGAAAATACCGAGAGGAATATCTACAACTACCACGCATTCCCATGATACCAACAGATACTCCATTTGAATTCAAACGTCTACGGTTAGACTCGTCTACGGTCCTCTACGACTAGACTTTGGAATGACCATTGACAAAGCATAAGGACTATTATTGCACGTATGTGGATTAAATTTGATAAATCTATGCTTCTCACATGGACGTTTGGTATTCACGTGTTGGAAAACCATCAAACTTATTTGTTCTTGCACTAGATAGAAAAACAAAAATGTTGTATATTTACAAACACTACTTAGATAAAATTCACCATCAGTAAACAAATATCATTCATTTCATGATGATATTTAATAATTGCGAAATTATTGTTCAATTGAAATTCGTTTTCAATATTGTTTAATATCTTAAGTGAAGAAGCATGTTTATTCTACTGTCAACTATGTATATTTATGTTTTGTACATATGTTGTTTACAAATGACACATATGTAGGAATAATTTTATTGTTAGTTTTCATTTTGATGTATTGTGTACATTTGATCATTAATAAATTATGTTTGAGGTATCAAATCTGCCTTTTTGTTCAATCACAGCAACGTGTGAACGGGTACAGCTAGTTTTATTATAAATGTCTGCGATATTGCGGTGCCTTATGATATTTTATGATTTTATTAAATAAAACTTTTCATTTGACTTTATGAATATTTTTCAAAATATTAACTTTGAATATTTATTGTAAAAGTATTTACATGTAAGTACTATTAAACACAATTTTTTTTCAAAATACATATTTTTCTATAGGCTGGAACAAACTGAAAATATGCTTACGTTAATTTTTAGTTTCTGTTATATAGTGTATATAATGTTTCAACATAATTTCAAAACATAAAGTTTTTACTCCGATGCTGAAGGCGTTTGCATTGAAAAGTTCACTAAGCCCTTGTTCTAATAAAAGGTATGCTAAATAAACTATCTGATGACTTACTTTAATGATTTATAAAAGAGAGACGTTCAAATACAAAAAAAAATAATCCTAATTACTTCTAAATAGGATGTAATAAATATTAACTACTTATAGATAGATGATTTGGCAACAACATTTTTACATTAATATACTTAAAATATTTCAGAATTTAATTTATGCTAATACTGTTCAAACTATTATCAAACTGAAGCTTACAACTATATCAAGTCCTCCAAAGTCAGGGATAAACTGCACTGTCCCGACAGTCGTAGCGTTGTTGAAAACTTTGTTTTCGTATTCCACGTATGGAGGTAGATACAGTCGGATGGTTGCGTTTATGGGTTCGGCTCTGGACTCTGTCTTGTGAACAACTGACACAGTTACGTTGATCTGATCGCTGAAATATATCATTTTGATTAATGGCAATAAATTATTAAATGTAGTAAAATTAAAAAGAATTTAATCAAATTTATAAAATTAGCCTTAAGCAATTTTTTTCAATTTAAAAATATCTAAGAATTTGACAAAGATTTGGAAATCAAAAAATGTATTGTAATGTGATGTCTTCTCTTGTCTTATTTTAAACTTGACCTTAGAAAGGATTATTTGTCATTCTTGTATGAACACCAAAACCAATTTTGGTACTGAGCTAGATGAATCACTTACATTAAATCAATTCAAATCCTTGTCTAAGATGACGCTATCATTTTGGTTTCTCAAACTAAAAAGGCATTATAAGAGTCATTAACTGCTATTGAAATAGCAGCAGTTAAAATGCACTTTTGTATTAATGATAGCAAAAATAAATATATGCCAGTGACTTAAAAAGCTATCAGCCCAAAATTTCTTGAAATTGAACGTTTCCAATTTGAATTCGTAAAGCTTTTTATGGTTTAACTCAAAAGGGAATAATCTGGGCAACTTGAATATCGAGAACAAGCGATGTGTAGTTGTCTCAATTAATTAAGAAATTTCCTACATTCAAAATTAGTTAAAAGAAAAAAAACAATTTTTTAAGAAACTATTGTTAGACTTTTACTCACATCTAGTTCCAAAATCTGGACCTTGAGGTTGCAAGAAAGTCAATTCGCAGATATAATGGAACGTATAAAAATAAATCGTATAAAGTTTGTTGGCTACTTCTGTCGCATAAATCAATCCACAATGACCTTCAAGCTCTTCATGTACAAACTGATGGTAATCAGTGTTAAGGAGAAGCCCAGATTAACATGGGCAGATTCTCTTGATGAACACTTTAGATCCTAATTATATCAATTGGGGTGTCCTGGCAAAGAAGCTTCAAGGAAAGGCCTTAACTCATATAATAGGTGACATGCCATTAGAAAAATTTAAAGAAATTAAGGATTCCTTTTATGAGTTTACTTAACCTCTTATTAAACTCCGTATTACCAATTTTGAAAGGAAAGAATCATTTTATCTAGAAAGATATACACGCGTTTATATCTACTTTTATACACTCGTCTATACACTACACACACAAATGTCTTTAATTGTGTCTCAGTCCTTCCTATCATTGTAGTCTTGAGCTGTGCACAACGACTGCACGTATTTTACATATCCTTGTGACGTTCAATTCTGGGAATTTGCATGCGCGTGTCCTGTCTATAGAGTTGAGTGTTAATTGTGTTAATCTTAAGAACACATTCCTACATTTTCATGGTAATCTAATTAAAATTTAAGGTTTTGCAC
>JAPDSC010122494.1:0-16677 GCA_026290005.1 Latrodectus geometricus | reverse complement strand
ATATTTTTCGTATAATTTTTCCGAACTTTATAATCTTCATGAAAGTAGCTTTTCTCTTTATGGGAGTGATTTATTACACATTTTAAAAGCATTTCCAAATGCAGGCACATTATTTATTCTGTGATTCATTCCGCTAATGGCATGTTTCAAGTAACTGCTGAACATATTATCTCATAAATCATACTTGTTGATTTATCTTCAAAACTAAAATTATTTTGCTCTTTATTCTACGAGAGGTGGAATCAAATGAGAATAAAATAGTTAAATTTCACAAAAACCTTTGAAATTTACTTTGGAATCATTCCAAAGAATTTTCCTTTAAAATTTTAAATTCCTCTATAGCTCTTATAACTTCAATAATTAAAAATATTTTAACTGTCGCAAATTTTACGAAATTACCTATAAAATAATTTTAAATGCTTGAATAGTGAAATGGATGCTTCAAATAGATAAATCGATAAATAAATGGAATTCAGATATCTATTGAAAATTTAGTTTTTATGATCCTAATCTGTTTATCTAAATGGCAATTGCTTAAGATCAGGGTATCATCGTGACCTAGAAGTACAACTGTTTTATTTTTCTGTAGAAGTTATCAGGTTTAATCCTAGTCATTATTGAACAATCATATTTATATTAATAGTTTCTGTCTTCTGCATGTAGAGTGAGAGTTATGCAAATTTTTATGATGCCTTTTTGTAAGACATAGGAAAAAGTCTTATTCTAAAGGAAATGCCCACAATAAAATCATGATTCATGGGATGTATATAATTGATTTAAAATAACTTTTAGCTGCTAATACTTTCCCTATACAGAATGAAGTTGTAAGATTTAGTTTTTCATGGAATATGTCAAACTATTCGGAAAAAATATTTTCCATAATAGCAGCACAAATGAAAGATTAGAGTCGAATATTGTGTTTTTGATTTCTGCATGAATATCTGGGCCAATTCGTGGAGTCAAAATACAAAATTACTGTATTTTCAGTTTTAGAGAAAGGACTCTAAAACTGAAAATAAATGTATTGCGTTCACTATTAGGAGTTTTTAACGAAAGAACTTAAAGGTGTTTCTTTTTCCAGTCTGTGTACAATTGCGTGACAGTAGAAACTTTAGCTTTTCTTACGAATTCTTTTGAGAAACAAGTAAATTCAGCTCACACTTTCTATTAATAAGTTAGAGATTTTAACCTAGCTAAGATCAAAAAAGTGTCTTAGCAGCATTCTACTGTAATCACTTCAAAACAATTAATTTTATAAGAAAGTTTTAAAGTTTAAATTAATGTATCAAACAGTGAATTTTGTTTATTACCACTCGAGCAAATTACCAAATTAAATTAAATTCTTTAACGCTTTTCATTAATATTTTATTTAATGATTTTATTTAGAAATCTGTGTCACATTATGAGGTGTTAGTTTGAATAAAATTACTTAAATGATGAAATCAGAATTTAAAGGTACTTAAGAAAACTGAAAATATTTAGTTATCATTCATATATACCAGAGAGTTGTTATGCATTTCATTACTTTTAAGATTCAGTGAAATCATTTCATATATCTATCCTAAGTTGTTATATAAGCTCTTTACCGAAGAACTTGTAATTTCCTTTACATGCATCGCCAGAAATCAGTAATTTATATCTCTCTCTCTCTTCATTTGTCTTTATATTTCATAAAACTCTGTTCTTATCAAATTTTAATTTGATATGGAAATGTACAATACTGGCCATTAAAATTGCTACACCAAGAAGGTGACATGCTAAAGACGTGAAATTTATACGAAAGGAAGAAGGTGCTGTGATATGCAAATGATTAGCTTTTCAGCGCATTCAGACAAAACAGGCGCCAATAGCGACACCCACATTGTGTTTAAATGATGAAATTGTTCGGCCGTTGAATTTGAATGAAATGAAATTGTTCCTCATACACAAATTGCATTTGAACGTTGTTGCCTAGTAAAAGTTGTTGTGATGCCTCTTGTAGGAAGAAGAAATGCGTACCAGCACGTTTCTGACTTTGATAAAGGTCGAATTGTAGCGTACCGGGATTGCGGTTTATCTTATTGCAGTATTGCTGCTCGCGTCGGTCGAGATCTGTTAGCAGAATATGGAATCGATGGGTTCAGGACGGTAATACGGAACGCCATTCGGGATCTCAACGACCACCTATCACTAGCAGCCGAGAAGACAGGCATAATATCCACATGGCTGCAATGGATCGTGCAACCACGTCACGAGCCGTGAGTCAAGAAACGGGGTCGTTTGGAAGACAACAAGTGTCTGCACGAACAGTTCGACGACGTTTGCAGCAGCATGGACTCTCAGCTTGGAAACCATGGCTGCGGCCTCCCTTGACGCTGCATCATAGACAAGAGCACCTTCAATGGTGTGACCAACGACGAACCTGGGCGCACGAATGGCGAGACGTGATCTTTTCAGATGAATCCAGGTTCTGTGTACAGCATCATGATGGTCGCATCCGTGTTTGGCGCCATCGTGGTGAACGCACACTGGCAGCGTGCATTCGTCGTCGTCATACTAGCCAATCACCTGGTGTGATGGTATGGGGTGCCATTGGATACACGTCTCGGTCACCTCTTGTTCGCATTGACGGTGCTTTGAATAGTGCACGTTACATTTCTGGTGTGTTACGACCCGTGGCTCTACCCTTTATTCGAGCCCTGCAAAAACCTACGTTTCAGCAGGATATTGCCCGACCGCATGTTGCCGGTATTGTAAGGACCTTCCTTGATACGGAACATGTTCGGGTTTTGCCCTGACCAGCACGTTCTCCAGATCTTTCACCAATAGAAAACGTCTGGTCAATGGTTGCCGAGCGACTGGCTCGTCACCAAATGCCAGTCACTACGGTTGATGAACTGTGGCATCGTGTTGAAGGTCCATGGGCATCTGTACCTGTACATGCAATCCAATCTCTGTTTGACTCAATGCCCAGGCGTATAACTGCTGTTATTACTGCCAGAGTTGGTTGTTCTGTGTACTGATTTCTCAGGATCTATCCAGCCAAATATTTTGAAAATTTAATCACTTGTTATTTCTAGTATAATATATTTGTCCAACAAATATCATTTTGTTATCTGCATTTCTTCCTGGTGTAGCAATTTTATTAGGCAGTAGTGTAGAAATAATGAATGAATATGTTGAAATTATTTTAAGTACAGTGCATGGGTATACCTTTCATATTTTTGTAAGATAATTTTGCAATTTATAAACTGGCTTCTTCGATATTTATCACTAACATCTATCGAAACAGATATAAAATAATAAATGGATAAATATAATTTTGAAAATTTATTTTTCATTTTCTATTAAGTTTTAGATTATTTTAGCAAACTCATAATAATTGTAATTCAGAATTTACACTGAAACATACTATAATACTGCATAAGGTTTGAGGAAAAATTAAAATATATATTTTATATTCATAGGAAATTGAAGAATCAAGATTATTATCCCAATATTTTCCAAACATAGTTTTTAAGATCACATTAAAAACAAATTGATCATATGGTATTGCGATTTTCTGATATTATTCATATAGGAACAACTATTGTAAAATTATTGTTTAAACTCTCATATAGAAGAAAAAAAAATTGATAAAATTCATTCTTGATGACATTAGTTTACTAAACCAATTTAAAACCAGTTTTTCATATTCTTTTTTTAAAAATTGGTTTTGTTTCATTTAATGAGAATATGTAAGAAATAAAATTCATTGTTAGATTTATTTGAATCTTTACTTTAACGAAAATTTTTGAATTATGTTTGTTGTGAAAAAAAAATTGAAATATCTAAGGGGAATAAATTGTAACATAACTAAAACATTTCCTTCATTTTGATATAAATCAATATCGCTTTTTAATTTAAACGTTGAAAAATCTTTAATTTATCAATCATTCACATCAACTAATTTTCAGAAAAATAAATTTGTTGCAATATTGTTAAAAATAATTGTTTTTTTAACCGTGCATGTTCTTATTTTATTAGGTTTCTCATCGATGAACATTTTAACAAAATGATATTTTAAACCACATAACAAAAAACATTAAACAGTGAGAATTCAAACATTGAGACAACATTGAAAATTACATTGAGAGTTCAAAGCATTTCAATTCTCAATACCTTTTACTTTGCAGTATTTTAAGGAAAATTTTCAAGTAAAACAAAAAAATTAATTTTTTATTAAAGGAACAAAAAATAATTTAAAACAATATAACCAATGCAATAAAATTATTATAAAATATAATTATTTAAAATAAGATGGAAATTCCAGCTAAAAACATGCATTAATATATTCTATGGAAATAAAAGGCTTTGTTAATACACAAATGTTTATTTGTGGTTTAAAAAAATTAAATTGATAATCACTATCATATAAGTTTTTAAATATGCACAATACTATTTTAATTAAAAATTAATAATATTTTAAATATGCACTATACTATGCACAATTAAGTGTAAGTACATAGGCATTGTTTTGATTCTGTTGATAAAAAGATAAAATCTGCACCTGTATCGAATGATTTATTTACAGCACATTTATTCCACATAAGTTTTTATTAAAAAAAGGAAACAAAACTGAAACAATTAGTGATATTTTTATGAAACAATTTCTTTCAATTCTATCTCACAATAATGACAATCATCTTTGCAAAAAGAATGATGTTGCTATAGAAGTGGGAAAATACAGAAATAGTTTGAATTCATTTCATCGCAAAACTAATGTGATTTTGTTTCCAATTTTTGATGAAATATAATTACAGTTACGATTAATTTCAGTAATTAAGACTACCCTCGTACTGGAGAACAAATTTGAATGTATTATATCATTGAAGGGCTATAAGGTATTATTAAAGTTATTAAATGCATATTAAAAAATCATCTCAATTCTCATTAAAATATAAAGAAACACTTATATATCTATTTAACAACAAACTGTAAAACCTTTGCTTTTATTTAAAAATTATTAACACTTTCTTTCTATAATAATGTCAGATGTAACTCAAACACACGTGCTATAAAATGATATTCTTTTATGAGAAAAATACAAAGATTAAATAATTGTTGAGAATACAATTTAACTATTTTAAATAAAATATTCTGAATAATAAAGAAATTCAATGCTTTCATATAAAGGGAACAGACATCTAAAAAAATTTTAAAATGTATAAAAATTTAACAGTCTTCAAAAAAGTTATTTAACATTCTAAAATTAAAATTTTAAATTGAAATGTTGAACCATTAATTGCAGAAATTATTGAAATAAAAATAAATAGTTTTCTTATAGTTTGATGGTAGGTTATAAAACATTTAAAATAAATTTTAAAATAGTATTTTTCATCTCACATAAAAGAACCACTATTTAGCAATAATTTTTATTGACAGTTGAAGAGCGTATATTTTAGTAATTTTCTATTTTAATTATTTTAGATTATTTTTAAATTTTTATTTGACTTTTTTGGAGCCAAATTGATTTTTTATGAATAATTTATTAAAAGATATTAAAAAGAGATACCTTATAAATATGAAGCACAAATATTAAAAATGTCCGAAATATTTCTTACTTCAACAATCACGATCGTGTTATTGCGTGTTTAATGATTTTAAAGAATATGTATTTAAAGTTATTCTGGGAAAAATCGATATTGATATAAAGCTAAAAAATTTTCACTTTAATTGTCTTGAAAATTAAATAGTTTATAAGCAAAATTGTTGAAAATCTTTAATACAAGGTATATTCTATATATTTGTAAAATAAATTAATAACGTTAAGTATTTAATAATTATAATAAATTAAATAAATAACAATAAATTAAAGTAAGTTTAATTAAAGAAAGTTTTTTTAAATTTTTAATTCATCTTATAAAGGCATTCAAATTATTTTATAAGTCAATTTTTGTGAGGAATACCATTTTATTATTATTTATTTATATCAACAAATTTAGTTTGATTACGTATTAAAGTTATTTAATGTATGTTTGTCTATAAAATTTACAATAATTTGTTTAAAAATTAATCATTTGAATACTTTTTATATATTACCTTTCAATCGAATTATTCTTAAAATTTATAGTTAGTTTAGGGATACATTTTCATAATAAGCAATTTCAAATCTATCCAACTAGCTAATTAATATATATATTTATTATTTATGCTTGACGATGAATTTATATAGAAACTTTTAACAATAAATGCGGTTTATAATTACTATAAAGCAATTGATTTAATGTTATAATAAAATTTTCGAAAATATATTTCATAAAGATAATATTTTATAATATATTTAATTTGAAATTTAAACTCTTTCAATAATGTTTAAATTAAGTACATTTGAGATTTTTCAACATATTGTTGTGAAAATTTTCTATGAAGGTTAACTTTTATTATGATGATTTTCCGATAAGTTAATACATAATTTACGTATACTTTAATATTAGAGTAGTAAACTCCTTATTTTTTCAGAGTTATGCTTATAATGAGCTTATCTTACATTCTTGAAAAATTACACTATGTATTATGTTTTACGAAGCATTTGTCAAAACATACATATTTAGCAAATATTTTTTGTAAGACCAATTTTATCTAATATTTTCTTTAATATGCAAATCTACTATAATGTTTAAGCCTGATATTTTTAATGTAGCCAAAGTAAAATAGAATTATTTTCCACAATGTAAATTTAAATTTTCCAAAATATCGGAAATAATTTTGTTTATTAGGACTCATATTATAGTTTTATTTATAATATTTTAATTTCTTGAAAAAATAATGTATCTTCTTCTGATTCATCAAACCTTTCTTTGATTTCTTTAGTTGAGAAAAATCATTAAAAACAGATTTACTGAATTAATTGAAAGAAATAAAAATGCTTTGAATACGATCCAATAGCATGAAAAATGTTTCAATATGTAAACGTGTCTTTTACATTCAAAATATGATGAAAATAATGAGCTATAGCTCAGTAAAGTTTTCATACCATCATATAATATAATTTTTCAAATGTATATGTAACACTGATAACTTGGAATGCTGTTTTCTTATAATTAATTGCATACGTATTCATTATCTCATGAGTTAATTGATTTTTTTTTATTTAAAAGCAGAAATCCTTTGATCTTGATGGCCATCAACACATACTCATTATCATTTCACTAACTCATAATCAAACTCTAAAAATTATGGAAACTAGTTTGGTTTAAGAATTATAATTAGTTTATAAAATAATTAATTAGTTTATAAAATATAGTAAATAAAAGTTATATAATATTTAAGATTGCTGTTAGAACTTTAAAATTTTCTTCATGGATCCACGTATATATACATAATGAAATTTTTATGTCTTAAAATTTAACTAATTCAATTAACAATTAAATCTTACATATTTTAGCTTCCATATAATTTTTTTATTTAGATAAAATCTTTCTTAAATAAAATCATCCAAAATTTTTCTCATTAAATGAGAAACATTGCAGAAAATGCATATGTTTTATCACTAGATAAGTGTTTATTTTATTTTTTTAATAAAATTATAACTTTGATAAATTATTTTTCTTTCCACATAGTAGTATTTATCTTTTATAATTATTAAAGAAATATTAATAATAGTTAACTTACTTGGGAAAAGTTATTTAAATTTTGAACGAACTATGAAGTGAGGCAAAAATAGTTAAACTATTAGTGAAATCTTTCCTACCACCAATTTATTGATTAATTTATTAAGAGTAATCTCCTTTTATAAAACCCTTGAGGATACTAATTCATTAAGAATTCAACTCTCTTCATTAGGAATAACCATTTTGGTTGGAAAATTTTTAATGTACCTATTTTGCTTAGAAAATAGGTACATTAAAAATGTGGAATATATTAAAGGTAACAACGTTAAGTTCAGCTTCTGTTTTGTACATCAAAATTATTTTTCATTGGAATACATATTTATTTGAAAGAAAAGTAATAATGTTTTTATGTGATAGCAAAACTTTAGGTAAAAATTCAATATGATAGCATTAAATATATTAGATTAAAATAATAAAAATAATAAAACAAGTTTGTATTGCTTAAAAACAAGTATTTTATTTCCGAGATCTATTTTCGTTAATAATTAAAATATAAAGGTGTGTTCTAAACAATTTTTGGATTAGTTGAACATATACATTTAGAATTTATATTCTTAAGGTATTCATTGCAATTCCGTTTTTTTTTAAATGCTTGGTTTATAGCAAAATTACTTATAAACTAATGCAGAAATTTCTGGCTTGAGCTTAAAATAAAAATCGGAAATCTACCCTTAAGTAAGATTCCTGGGAAATTTAATCTGATTTAATTAAACAGTGTTTTACTCATTATGCAATTTTTATATACATGAAGGAAATATTTTTTGTTATTGATTTGTTAATAATTTATTCTGTCAATCATATATTTTACATAAAACAAGCATAATGTAATCTTTTTACGAATGAATATTATTAAATTTGACAATTTTGATATAATAAAGCTCTAATGAAAACATTACTTATTAATAACTAATAAGAAAGAACATTTAGATTCGTTCCTACAACATTGGTATACGGTGAATTAATGTAATTCGACTTTGTGTTTTTTCACTAAATTTAATCACTAAATTCTTTTATTTTCTCGCATTATCTGTTAAAACTCAAAGCATTCATCAAATATTTTTCCACTCATAAGTTATTGTATAGTTAAATTTTCTGATGATATATAAATATGAAACTAGATTTTAAGTTTAAAACATCCCTCTTCCATCAATCAGTGATAAATTGATCAACTTCAAAGACATTTTACTCAAAAATGTATGATAGTTAAAACAGGTTTTCTTCTTTATTTTGACTATGACTTATTATCTGTAAATTTACGAGTATATGCATAAAATCAAAAACTTCTTGTAATTGTTACACGTTGTTAAGTAATCAACTGCAGGAAAAACACCAACTAGGTCAAAATATTGATTAAATGTGTAAAATATCTTAATGAAATTTAAGATATTTTAAGAAAAATCAAATAAAAATAAAATAAAAACTCATAATTAATAGCAGTACTGAAAAACAACATCTAAATATAAATCTATATGTTTAAAATGATATAAATATCATATATCATATAAATATATATATACTTTTAAAGGACAATATTTATGCAATGCAGCTAAGTAGTTGCTGCCACTCTGACAAATTTGTTTACAATAAAATCGCTCTTCTGTAAAAACATAGTTAAAAATGGCTAAATCAATCTGAAGAATATTATAGCTTTGACTACAAGACTTTTTTATAAATATAGTTAATTTACATCGGAAAATTTGAAAACATTCATCTGATAATCAAAACGTAAGCTACAATTTTTATCGGAGAAATCATTTCTCTGTTGTTCATAAAAGTCTACTTAAATTTTTATCAAAATTCGATGAGAAAAGTGAGTTTTATAGAGATCTGAATAAAATATCATTAATTGCAATATAATAACTGTAACTTTAGTTGTATATTTTTAATAGAACTAAAATTAATCATATAGATTAATGTCTTTGCTAATGCATTTTGACAAGGTAAAAAGTATTTTCCTATAACTATCCATTAAATCAGATAACTTTCAATCACATAAAAATGCAAGTACTTAAGTTCCATTAATTATATTTGTTGAAGTCTAGTAAAATAAAAAAATGCTAAAAATAATGTATCATATTTACAAACAATAAAGCAAAAATGAGTTTTTTACATATTATTTCTTTATTATCTAAAATACAAATTTAATGTAATTAAAAATTATCATTTTCAAGTGAAATTCATTAGTCTTATTTTATAGCGAAAGAATATAGCTTAGCTCTAACAAATATTTTCAAAATTAATTTGCTTTAAATTTGTCATTTATAATTAAAAATGTTGTTTTTTGCAATTTCTGTCTTTTCACTTAGAGCCATCGGATGTTTTTAAAATTAATATTTTCATATTTGATAAGTTCTTCTTTTCCAATTAGATATTAATATTTAAGATATGCAGTTTTTGTGAAATGTCATCATTAAGTGAAAAAATAATTTAATACATGTTACTTAAATATTTGAATTAATATGATTTATTAAAAAAATGTATTAGTATTTATTAATAAGATAAAAATTAACAGTAATCGAAAAAAGGTGCATTAATAAAAATAATATATTGACTCAAATTTCATAAATGAAAAATTTATTCCAGGAATAATGCTTGAGTTGGCTTTTGAATAATATATGTGATTTCTTTAAAGGAATTAAGGTTTATGCCTGAGTAAACATTTATTAGTCATTAATCTTATCTAAAAATATATAACACAAATTTGTTTTAGTCTTTAAATAATATTGTATTTTGTATTTGTTTGAACACATGGTTTAAACCTAGTATAAAATTCCGTTTTTATGATTTTTCATTTGTCATACTATATATAACCCAACTATTATTTATTTATAACAAAAGTATCAATTGAAAAAGCCTCGATATAGGTTTTTACTATTTGAGAGCCTACATATGTTTACATTGTTTCCGAAATAAATATTTATTCCTTCAGCGGAATCGATAAATCATATGTTTTGTTAATTTAATAATTCTTAACTTATAAATATGAGAAAATGTGTTTCTAATCTATGTAAATTCAAAATATTTATTTTTGATTATATTAAACATGTTAATTCGCTTTAAAGGCATTATTAATTAAAAATACAGTTTGTTTTAATATCATTTTCTTATTTCATTTTCGATTTTTCCTCTAACAAGTGTTTCAAAATCCTAGTTAAATTAGCCATCGTATGCAAAAATTGATTGTTGAGCGAAAAACAAATAAATCCCATACAAAGATGTATTTAGGTTCCTCGAAAATATTTCTTAGACTGAAATTATAATACTATTTTTTATCTATATATAATTCAGAATCTACATATCTTAAATTGAAAATCAATAGCTTATGTTTTTCTTAAAACTTAACCATATTAGAAAATAGTTCAAAATAAAAAATAAAAAAAAACTTGTAAAAGTAAACTTAAAACAAGAAATAATATTTTTTGTTTTTATATACATTTTTATTAAAAAACATCATCTTATCTGATGATTGTTTTGAATAATTACTTGTCAAATATTAATAAATGTAACATTGTAGAAAATTCAACTTTAAAATAATACTTAAATTAAGTTTAAAATGACATAAATAAGCACACGCGATTTTTTTCAAAATATTTTTATGCAATTGAATTAATTATTTTTTTAATTTGTCTTATTTTTGCATATAATGCATTAAATAATATTTCTAAACACATTTATATACTTACATTTATTCAAATCAGAGAAAAGTATTGTTTCATCTGTTATCATTTTTTCTTAGCAGAAACTAGTTTGAATGCAACATATCCATTTCAGTGAAAATACTAGCCATAGGATTAATTATTTCTTTTAAAATACATTAAGAAATCTTATTATCGAAACATGAGTGCTTATAAAGTTTCTCATATTTAGATTCAAGAGAAAGTGTCTCGCAAAAAAGAAACCAAATGTTACCGAATTATGTTAAGTAAATTAAAGCTATAATTGTGGAGTAATCGTATTCAAGTATTTAATTTCTTTATATTCATTTGAAAATATCATTGACTAAAGCAATTATTCTGTATATGCTTCTGTGTTGTACCATAGCACTAAATATATAATGTAAACAAAGAGGTTTATAATAGATAAATTATAATTTTAGAAATAAATTGTTTCAAAATATGTTCTCTTAATCTGTCATCAATAATTAGATTAATACATAAAATCTACTTCTATAATAAATCCTCTAATCCAATAAATTATATCATATTGGTTTAAAATAACTTGTCTGGATTCATTCATTACGCTATTAATCTGTTTCATTTGCTTCTTAACTGAAGCAGCACAAAAGTTAATTGCATTTGTACCAATTGAGTTAGATACAAATAATTATTTAATGTTTCCTTCAAACTGATGCGAGAAGCTTATTTTTAACAATAGTGTTATGCATAATATAATAAATAATTTTGTTCCTAATTTTATTTGATTTATATTGAAATTAAAACCTATAATTACTTAAATGTAAATTGAAAATAATTTTTCCAAATTAAAAAATTAAGTACTTTAGATTTGGTTTATAACCTTAGGATTAAGTTTTACCCACCAGAGAATTAATTATTATTAGGTTTTCTGATTTAAAACGGATATAAATAATTATAAGCGTTGTATTTATATTTAACTATAGACAGTTGCAAATTATGAGCTAAAGATTAGTGCCTTTCTCAAAATAAATTCTATGAAACTAAAAATTTATCGGCTTCAGGAAAAACAGAAATAAAAGATTCATCTTTGGACTCTGTCAGTTTTTTGTCAAAGGGATAAATTTTCACTTCCAAAAAATATAAGTTAAATATTGGGAATTAAATAAAACATGAGCATATAGCTGTTGTTGATTAAAAATGGAAAAAAACAAGTGTACATGTTTACGTTTTAGTTGCTATATTAAAATAAATAAATATATTTCAATTTATATACAAAATATAAATATTATTATCTGTAACACTTACTTGGTGTATTTCACATTTTTATTTTATTACTTAATTCTTTTCGTGTCTTATTTTTTTATTATTATTATCACAGTTTACACTTTTAATCAAAATGTTCAACATGTCTAATTTGGTTTCGCAACTTTTTTGTTTTCCATTTCAAGTATTAATAATTGAAATAATTTCATTTTTGTCTATATTTTGTCCTTCAATTCTATCTGAATAAATGAAAATTTATATGTTTTACCAAATTGTATAAGTGTTCAAACATTAAAAAACGTAATATGTTATTACATTCCTTTTTCTTTTGGAAAGAAAGAAAAATCTGAACAAACCTTTAATGCTAAAATCTTTGTTAGTTTTTATTCTCCAGCCAAATGGTAACGCATTTTAAGTAACCTTACTAATCATATATTTCATATTTTGCTAGTAGTTATCAAATTGTTTTCAATATTAAATTTGATGTATGTGTTTGGGTTAAAGGCGAGACAATTTCTAGAGTAGGAGATATCTCTTAGTGTTTCAATAATCCAGTTTTATAAATCCCTTTGCAACAACTATATATATAAATATTATTGAAATATAACTTTAAATAATGATATTATTGCTACATCGTTTTCACTATTTGTAACATTGCTTTTATGACTTATATTATTACTTATAAGATAATGAATACTTATTTATTTTACTACTTAATTGTTATTACTTTAGATTATCGATTATTGTTGAAAAAATTAAAGAAATTATATACAAATATGCATTGAAAACTAAATGACGACATGTGAAATAGTCTATAAACTAAAAAATTTAATTATATATTATTGCAATCTAGTATCATTTATTAAAAAATGACCAGAAGAAAAAAATTTGATTAATACGGAGATAAAATTAATATAAATTAAATGTTAATAATATTTGAGTACAATAAATTAAAAACGTACTATCTAAGGAAATGTTATAAGCATAACTAAACTTTTCAACCATATTTAAAATTAAAAAAAAAACCTTAAATTATGTAAATTAAATTTTCAAATAAATACATATTCCATACTATTTTGTTGCAACAATTGTTTCTGATAAGCTTGAAATGGATTTAAATCAATAGAAAATAAATAAATGCAAAAAAAAAGTCTAAGGAATGTAAATACATCAAAAAAAATTTAAATATGTTCCCAAAGATTGAAACTGACTCTCAGTATGCCATGCCACATTATAATTACTATAAGAAATATAACTAAGTGACTTCAGAAAAACATAAGATCTTTGAAAAATATTACAAAGTATTAGTTAGATTCAAGCGAAGGAGAAAGGGGAAGGAAAGAGATACGAGACATAATACACTTTAATCAAGTATTTTTCTCCAACAGTTAATTTTTATCAATATTATTATTTTTTCTGCTTAGGAATACAGTTTTTTCTTGTTCACTATCAAATGGTTAGTTATATTGAGATGAGATGTTGTGTGGTTAGTGATTCTATATACCATTAATTTGGCAAACATTGACATTTTTTTCGAAAAATAAACAACATTCTTAATAACTGGAAAGGAACTTCATATAAAAATCTACCAGCTCTCAAGACAGAACAATGTTAATAATTTTTTTTAATCTATCATCAATTCATATTTGCAATAAATATACCGTCATAAATATCGGGTAAAGTACATTGTAAATAGATATTCAATTTTTCCTTACAGTTTCATTTTTATTCCATAATATTTACTTGCATTAGGATCCTTAACGTGCAAAAAGTCGATACAAATACCAAAAAACATTACTGAGAACTTTCTTCTCTTAATAAACATTTTATGACGCTATCAGCAATAATAGGTAGAAAAGGAGGTCTATATTTATTCCATTAATTCAATTCCGTTTTACGATGACTTTAATGTTACCTATCATAAATCAAATATTCTTAAACCAGTTATCTGTAACATTTAGTAATGCCTTATCATTTAAATAAGGTTATTAAATATATATTTAATAACTTAAATAAAAGTCTCGCAATATTTCAAATTAAAAAAAACCCTTGGTATTTGAATTGTCCACAAAAGCTATCAATTATTTAAGGACTAAATTGATACATTTAAATTTATTTATCAGTAAAAAGTGATGAGAAATAAAATGCATGTATTAAGAATGAATAAATCGATGATAATGGAATTTTGTTAGGTGCAGCTTGTACATAAACATACTGTTGATTATATATCCAGAGCGAAAAAATTTTATTGACTAATAATAAAACATCAATTTTCAATAAATATTCATGTGCAATTATACAAAGTAATACATAGTAGAACATAGAGTATATTAGGTTAGTGATATTACCAATTGGTCTGCAAGTTAAGTAATATTCCGAAACGACAGACTTGGATTGTTAATATAAACTGAAAACGTTTCATTGGAGGAAAAATCTTATTGTTTATTATGTCATAGAAGACAACAGCACTATTATAATTATTGAGATTTATTTTACTATATTGAGAAAACTTTTTATATACATCGTTGATCTTTGTTGAGTGACTAGATAACATAGACGTATCACTGGTTACCGCTTGAATTATCTTGTACACATTCCTTAATGTCATTAGAGTGAGTTCCATGCCTGTTGCACTTGGTCTATCAAAACAGGGGCGGTTAATGCTGGTTGTGGATGACGCTGGAGTTGTCGTCCAATGATGTCCCATACGTTCTCAATTGGAGACAGATCTGGTGATCTGGCAGGCCAAGGCAACATGTCGAGACATCCTGTATAGCACGTTGGGTTACAACAGCAGTATAAACTCGAGCGTTATCCTGTTGAAGAAAACACAACAGATCTCCACTCTGTCCTCCAATGAGCTCTAGCCTGACACCATTGATGTCGCAAACGGCAGTGGTTTGGCGTTAGTGGAATGTACGCTACAGGACACTTGGCTCGGAGCTGTCCTTGAAGTAACTGATTGGTAACAGTTCGCTGTGTCACGGTGGTGCCAACTGCTGCTCGAATTTCTGCTGCAGGCGCAGTACGAGTCGCAGCGGCTATATACCGAATACGGTGGTCCTCTCTCTCAGTAGTGCCACATGGCAGCCAGGAACCCGGTCTTCTTGAGACAGTGGCTTTCCTTGACCACTGCTGCCAACATTCATGCACAGTGAATGCATTCCTGCCAAGCCTTTCTGCAATCTCATAGAAATAAAATCCACCTTCTCGTATGCCTGTTATACGACCTCGTTCTAACTCAATGATCTGTTGATAATGGCTTCGTCGTCTTCTTAAAGGCATTGTGGACCAGCACTAACTTACTACATCAAATCTCGACTCTAAACAATGCTCAGGAACGTTACAGCGCTTATTTAAAGCAAACCTGATTAATATCTTCCGTGTGTCGCTACTAGCGTCACCCTGATGCACCGAGCGCAAAATTTGAATCGACGTCATCTTTCAGATGTATGAACACGTCGGCCAAATTTGGTTTTGCTAGCACCACTCCTTCTTGGTGTTAGGATTTTTTTACATCAGTGTATATTGAACTCTATATATATATTGCTCCGGCTAATATATATGCATTGGATTCACATTCTCTAAATAAAAAAAAGTTTTTTCTTCTTCCTCTTAAATAAACAATGATGTGTAACGTTATAGTGAATTAAAAAAAGCCTTTTTTTGTTTTATTTCCTACAGTAAGATTTGTATTTATTTTTATTTTCTATTTTTCTCATTGTAAAGTGTAACGTGTTGTTACTTATTTTTAAATGTCTTGCTTTTCAGATGACTTCTCGTAGAGTTATGGCAAAAAACAGGCTTAGATTTTCCCACTAGCTTTGGTGCCTTAGTAACACCTAAAACATCTTTATATCTGAAAATTACACAAAGGTTTTTAACATACAAATGAAATTTCCAATGATTGCTAAAGGAAATGCTTTCAGTTAGAAAGAATAATAAATACCTCTATAAGAAAGAGAAATTCAAAAAAATAGAATTCTAGTTTACAATGATTACAATTTATTGTACAACAATACTACTATTGAATACAATTGACATCCAGAATCCTTTGACTATCCAATATTGTTAGTCAAAGGATTCTGGATGTCATATAAAATGTTATACCAGGTTTAGCTGACCTCTATGATTAACAGCGAAAAAAA
>JAPDSC010122472.1:0-16964 GCA_026290005.1 Latrodectus geometricus | reverse complement strand
AATTCTAAAGAACAGATAAACTTAGTAAAGAACAGGTGAAAGTATTTTTGGTAAGCATCATTGGACATATATTTACTTCAAAGTATTAAATGATTCTATTCCATTATTCCAGTTTCCTTTTTTATTGATAATGTTCGTCATTGCAAAAAATTCTATAAATCAATTATCCTACAAAAAATACAACCAATATTTCTTTTTTTGTAGAAACTATGGAACACACACTCCATGACTCTCCCTGTACAAAAGAAAATTCCAAAATGTATAAATTGTCAAGGAAATCCTGCAGCTTATGATATTGCCTACCTTACGAGAACGGAAGAAAAAAAAATATTTGCAGATTAAAAGAGCTAGAACCACCTTTCATTTATTGAGATGAGAAGATGTTAGAATAAATCTTCACAAATCAGCAACTAAAACTCATTTTTCTGTTTTTCTTAATCATGATGAAATCACTGATATTGTTAAAAAGCAGTGGGCGAAGTGATATCTTCATTTGAAGCAAAATTACTTGCGATGTAGGCCACACAAAATCAAATATTCAAACAAATGTTCTTGTTCCTGAAAGATGCATTCAAACATATTCAAATCTAGCTAGATTAATTTCTAGATCTCCTTCAAGAAAGAGACGTGCAAGATCCAGTCAAGAAAGATAAGTCCAAATAATTCTTTGAATCAACAAATTAAATCACTTAAACAACCAATTGTTAAATCTCCTCAACCAAAATTTAAAGAATTAGAGACAAATATTGAAAAAAGAATTAAAAAGTTAGAAGAAGGCCTAAAAAGCATCCATACTTTTATTAGAAATACAATTAATTGTGAGCGCACTTTTTACATTTTAACTAGCAAATTTTTTTTTTTTATTTATAATGTTTAATTTAATTTACTAATATGCAAGAAGTATTTTATCAAACCTCTTATATGCAAAGCTTAAGTAATTTTCATCACTCGATGGCGTTTAAATAGGTCAGATGGTCGTGGTGGAAGCCTTTTTGCTGTTGACAAATCTCAACCTGTACAAATACTGTTCCATAAATAACGATATAGAAATTTTAGTTTTTAAAATTACTATACTCAAATCATCTCTTACTTTCGTCAAAATATATAATCCATCTGGTAAATTTTCAAGTTCTTGGTTTCTCCGGATATTTATTAAACATTTAACTTCCATTCATAATAATAGGAGATTTTAATGTATTTAGTTCAACACTCGGTCGATGTACAATATCTCTAAAATCTTCAGAATTCCTCGATTAGATACTGCTTAGCAACATTTGTCTTTTAAATAGCTCTCAGTCTACTCATTTCGGAGTTCATTCTTAAATGAAAATTTATGTCTTTTGGCGAACTTGGCGATTTTTTTGGCGCCATTCCTGTTACTATCAGGTATGGCTGAACATTGAAAAATAACGCAACGTCCATTGGATTTTCAAAATTCTAAAAATGATAAGCCAATCAAAGCTTCTGCTGTATCTAAACCAATCAGAACACGATTCGATTTTGCCCAGCTTGGCGATCAATCGCGATCACAACTTGGCGAGAATCAAAGGGGCACCCTAAAGTATAGTCTAACCGGCTTTACCAAGCTAAATAGTTCATTTTTAATTAATGATGAGAGAAAGATTATTTACTATAATTTAATTTAGGCCTTTTCCTCATATGTTGTGTATTTAATAAGATCTCATGAGATGCTTTTGATTGAATGAATAATTAACAATAATAAAAGTCTAAAAATATTTATTTGTATGATATTATATGATACTATTTATATAAGCAGTGTTTCAAGATACTACTAATTTAATTTTAATGATATAAGACATTAATATCCGTATTAATATCATTAAGACATTATAAGTTCGCAAATGTTTTGTATATTTCTGACTTATATTAGGCAGGTTTATAGAGCTCAAACTATAATTCATTACTTATTCACTGATATTTGTAACGGATAATTGATTAATAAACTCATATTACTTTTGTATAATTCTCCCGAGTTTTAATTACTTGTTCAAGAGTATATGAATAATTAAACTATATATTTAATACTTGTAGATAAAAATATAAATAAGTATCGTATTTGGTATTATTACAAATACATATTATTGCCAAACCTAATTGGAAAAATCCCAACCGTATTAAAATTATTGTAAGAAATTAAGTCATGAAGATTATTTATAAAATATTTATAGATAATTTATGAGTCTTATTTATAAGATTTTCCTTTTGTGAAGGCTTTACAATCCATATTTGAAACAAAATATCTTGAGCATTTCGGCATCTAACTCATTATTCTGCCAGCCTGAATATTTGGTTCCATGTTTGGTAAAACTTTTTTCCCTACTGTTTGAAGAAGACTAAACAATGGTGATCTTTGACAGACACGCTTCATTCTCTGATGAATGTCTGTCGGTTATTGACCTTCGGCAAACCAAAAAAGGATATCAAATTGATCTTGTTTGGATACTTTTGATGATTTTTGTTTATATTGCATCGCCATTGTTTATATTTCGGCATTTTCCACGTATAAAGTGAATATAAGCAAAAGCCATAATAATCTCATTATTAGATGTCTGTGTTTAAATATTCACTTCGTCGATGCGCTAATTGCGTATACATAGAAAAGTCAAAAGGAATTTTTTTTAAAATTGTATAATATATAATGAAGACTTTTATAATAAATTAAATACTGTCGTAATTATATGCTCAAGTAAACACAGAAAAATTCGTTCAAATAGAATTAATGTTCGTCTGATAAAAAATAAAGGAGCTAGATTTATTAAAATTGTCTCCTTTTGAAGATGATTATATTTTAAAAAAAAAGTATCGTTGTACTTAATGTGATAAATTGGTAAATTTAGTTATTTTAAAATTTAATCAAACTTTGTTGAATTTGTTCTGTATTGTTTTTCTCAGAACGAAACTAAAAATTTCAACAAGAAATTACAAAGTATCAAATTGTTGGTTAATTGAATACGAATACTCACATAATTTAAAAAATTAAAATACAAACACTGAGAATAACAGGATCTAAGTTTTCTAAAGAGAATACCACTTTGCATAAACTTATCGCAAATATGTCACAATAATGTCAACACCTTGTCAAAAAAAAATTAATATTTAAACAAGCATAAGTTATTGCAATACAACAAACAATGAAGTTTCATTTTTAAAATATAAGAAATCAATGTATGTAAACGACCAAAAAGGAAAGTCCTGTACGTTTCTCGTAAAAATTCTATTGGATATTTCACTTTGTTTGCTAGAGAGCTTATACATGGCTTAAGTGCCCGTCAAGCCAATTGAAATTATCTTGACATGTATCACATTTCATTATCTTCACATGCTAAATACATAAATTGAATGCATGAATTGCCAAACTAGTTTAATCAAGCCAGAGGAAAGTTGAAAAGTATTCTGCGAATTTACAGCAGGTAATTATGTATCTTTATACTTTAATGTATTTCTGTGTTAGAAAATGTTTTACTTTGGTAAGACAATAATAATACATATTTTTCACAAGTTATATTATTGAATTTTGGTTTTGTAACAATTAAAAGCATTTTAATAGAACAGAAGAGAAAAATGACGTGAAATTCAGTATTATAATTTAATTTCATGTACCGATGAAAAGGATTGGTTAGAAGTATTAATTTTGGTAATTAAGAAATTTTATATTCTCAATCACGTTTTTATAGTTAAGCAGTGTAATCGTAATAGGATGTAATTAAATAGTATAATTGTTTAAACTTGTTTAAAGAATATTAACTTTCATAATGACAGAACATAAAACATATTGAGGAACAACTATTTTAAAATTTTAAAAAAATTAGATACAATTATCATGCATTTCCTTTATTGTACTTTTTCCCCACAAAATACTAACTATTAAAATTCATTTAAATGGCGATGTAAAAAAGAAAGAAAATTAAAAGCTGATCTAAAATAACATTTCTCATAGAAGTTTTTACGCTTTTAAATTAAATTTTTGTGATTGGAAATACTCATAAGAATTTAATAGTGGAGCAGCGCACCCATACTGCCAATCTAGCTGGCACTCGATAAAAAAAAAAAAAAAAAAAAAAAAAAAACCATTTAATATATCAATTGGAAGTCATTGAAAACAGTATTTATACCATCTGTTGACAGGAATGACTATTATTATGGAAAGGTAAAATTACTTTTTAAAATAAGTTTGCTGTGTACAGCAAACGAAAGATAATTTTTATTTTTGTCCGACGTCGAAAAAATAAAAAACCATACTTAATCTATTTTTATTTTCAACTTTTAAAAATTATCATTTTTGCAAACTATAAAAAAGTTTTTTTTTTTTTTTTTTTTTTTTTTTTTTTTTTTTTTTAAATTAATATTAAGAACATCGGAACGGAGATAAAAAGAATCCCGAGACTATAATACTTATTAACTTCATAACTGCAAAAGGAATTTCCATGTATTCCACACCTCAATGGTTTTGTGTCCAGCTAGTATATTCAAGAAACCTTTTCGTATGGTAAAACAGGGTTTTGAGCAAAGCTAAGCAAATAGTAAATATTGGGGTTTTTTTTTTTTTTCTGAAAGTTAAATACCCGTTTTTCTTTGGAAGCATAGTTCGTAAATTGATATATTTAATTTTAATCATTAGAAGAATAGGTTTTCAGTACTTTTTCCCAATTAGATAACTTAGTTGTTAGTTACAAGTACATTTTCAGTATTTTTCTCTAATTAGATATTTTAGATGTAGTTTATAAGTACATTTTCAGTATTTTTTTCTAATTAGATATCTGAGTTATTAACTATAAGTGACAGAGAATTTTTAGTATGGAGGTAAAAGAAATTTCATATTACATATTAATATTTTAAAATATCAATCAAACTAGAATGCAATTTTTGTGAAATGATACAACTATCAAATACTTAATAAATGTCGATATAACTTTGAGAATAGTATGATATGAATGAAAAAAGGTAACAATAATGCTTTAAAATTGCAACTTTATTTACCCAAATATTTCAAATTGCGTCTTATTAAGATTTCAAATATGTGTCTAAATATTCCCTATTTAGAATAATCAAAAAACTAATGCGAGAAAATAAATGAAAACAAAAAACATTAGATTTGTATGCTTCCTTTTCTTTCCTGTATTCGGTTTGAGTTAAAGCAGAAAACATACGATACACTATTTCGTTAGTTTACACATTTCCTGTTATTTTTATTATTCTTATTCCAGTAAACTAAATTATTAATTTTGAAGTTTTCTATTTTTATTTCGTTTTATTCTTGTTAAATGCGTGTTGTTCATAAATGGGAGTGCTAAAATAATCAGTAAACAAAATTTTCGAATTCTGTATTTAAAAACCTTTATTTCATAGATCTGCAATTTTATCTGCTATGAATAGCTACCGTGTTTTATAGTTTTCTTCAATAAAATGTTATCGAATGACACATTTTCAAAATTTATTTTTCTAATTAAATAAAATTCATTGAATTTGGACAAAATTAATCCGTTGCTTCGCTTCTTTTGCCACACTTGTCACTAGATGTCGCTTGGCAGAACTATATTTCCCAGTGCAATAACCAGTAATACAGAGTATTCGAGACATACAGCTTTAACAATGCTTATGTGATATTTGCAAATAAATTGATTATAAATTCAGTGAAACATTAATAAATAATCCCTTATTCATATCAATAAATCATAGGTGACTGTGTTAAAAGGCGAGAAAGTTATAAGTTTTCGTTCTTGAAGCGAAAAGAATTCTTGAGTGATAAGTTTCATGGATTAAATACTTCGCATTGCGGCATAAGCAACTTTACAAAAGACTAGTGTCTCGAATTAGAGCCCCAAAAGTCAGCTCCATGTGGAAATTCTGATTCATGAGCACTGGGTGACAAATTTTGGCTAAGATTCAGTAACTTGACATTGTAAATACTCGATAAATTTATCTGGTTAGCGGATTTATTAAATGTTTCAATGCATGCGTAATTTAATGGGTTTATATTTTCTGTTTTTGTTTTTCAAAATATATGTAGGGACATATAACATTATATAAATATAACAGAGTATTAATTCATTAATTAACCGTGATTGTTAAAATAAATGCTGTATATTAGAACAGAGTGGATTATATTTTTTTACTTATGGGTGTACCAACAAAATATATATAAACAGTAACTAATGTTAAATTACTGTTTAACTTATAAATTCGTAAGTTACTATTGTTTATAGTAATTTTCTATGTATGTAAAAAGAGACTGTATAATCAAGCACAAAACCTTTCTAGACTGTTCTTGGCTAAGGTTTTACCGGCGAATTCCGGTCAGAGGCCCTCAGCAAACGAGAGTAAATTCGCACTTAAATAATTTAACATCATTAAATAATTATTTATTACATTATTCACATTTACTTATTTTTAATGATAATGTTAGAAGGTAAATGGATAAATCGACAAGCAAATTCCATTCCAAACTAAATTGAGACTTAAGAAATAATTGGTTTACTAAAACGAAATCTCTAAACAATATTCACGTTTTATACCTCAAAATTATTGAAACCACTTAATTCAAGTGCGCATGCAAGTGTGAATTCCTATCCGGAGCCGTCTTTTGAGACTCTATCTCGAGACCCTAGTTTACAAAGAGAGCTCAAATTAGATTTAAATACGGTGTAAAAAAAAATTAATTACAAGCACTATAATCGAAGATTTGAAATGAAAGAGAAATTTTATTTTAAATTATATATACATTGTTTTCTTGCTTCTCTTGAAGGAAAACACAAGTTTTAATTTCTATCTATTCTCAATATTTTTGTTTTCTTTCTGCGTCGTTCTCCTATTTTTAAATTCTATTTTTTTCTATTCGATTATAACCATAATTATTTTCTAAATGATTAATCTTGTTCTTATTAGAAACGTTTTACTAATTTTTTAAAAATATTTTCAGATTTAAAGAGCAGCAATTTCATTTATTGTGTAACAAAGATTTCTAGATTTTATATTATTTTTTTAATGTAGTTATTATTTAATTTTTACTTTAATAAATAAACATAAAAAATTAAATAATTTAGTAAAAAAATAATTAAACGGTAAAAATAAATAAAATTCAATAATAAAAATATATTATTGAAGTTTTATTTAGCTATCTTTGATGACGTTTAAATTGAAAAATAAGACTTTTAACGTATTATACTGAAATAATGAAAACCAATTAATTTCATTAAACAAACTTGATTTTTTTACTTTTGTAAAGTTGAAAACTTTGTACTATACAAATACTATAAAAACAACGTGCGTTAAATAAACAATTTATTGAATTAGGGAATTTTATTAATTTAAAATTGTGTTATATCTACTATAATTTTTTTTTTAATTTTTAAGAATTTTTTTTCTTTTATAGTTTATTTGCATTTCAAATTAGTTATTTTACACATTATAAGCACATTTTATAAATTTTTAATTTTATTATTATTTATTATATTATTTATTATTATAATATATTTTATTATATTATTATATTATTTTATAAATTTATTATTATTTATTTATTTTTTTTTTTGGCTGTTTGTTTAGAAAGTTATAATTCCAATAAATTATTTTAAGCGTTGAACAATCATTTTCGTGATTTTATTCATAAATTAAAATAAATATTAATTTATGTTCTTTTAATGATGACGATAGATTTTTTCTTCAATGCCAATAAATCTTGAAAGAAATATTGCTATTCACAGAAAGTGAATAAATTTCCTTTAATTTGGTTGGCATTACGTATTGTGCTACGTCATTGCTACGTCAAGATGTAGAAAACTGAAAATGGTTGATATGAAGGAAGAGAAGAATGAGTTATAACATGAAATAAAATTCAGATACCAATAACATTCACTGACGTTAAAGGTTTTTAGATCACTCTGAGCCAACTGAAGAATACTCAATATATTAATCAATTAAATAAATTACTGTAAGGCAATTAAAAAATGAATAAGATTTATTATGTCTGGAGATCAAAATGTTAATTGTTCCGGAAACTATCAAGAAGAAAACAATGTTACGATTAATTATTTTTATTTAATGTGATAGTTTATTGTTTGGTTAAAGTTTAAAGATTATTTCTTTTCTTCTCTATACGTTGCATTTTTATATTTTCTTCCTACATTTTAATTACTGTTATAAGTACTGTGTGGAATGAAGCCCCTAAGCTTTTGTGGGGAATAATTTTCAATGGAAAATGTGTACCTAACTTTTATGAAAAATTTGTGACTTGGAAAAATAACGATATTGGTTAAATTTTTTTTTTTTTTTTTTTTTTTTTACCGATGTTTGCTATTTATATAGTTTCTTTCAAAATTCTATTTTTCACTACAAAATGAGTTCTCACAGAGAGATCAACTACAAGCAAACTGGATAAGGCGTGGAAGGCTTAAAAATTTCCTTTTGTTGCGAAGCTCTTAAATGCTGGAGTCAGGACTCTTTTCTTTCCCTTATTAATGCATTAGTGATCATTGGCGTATTGGAAAAACCGAAAACACCTTCATTGCAAAAGATAACACTTTTTCAAAAATGTCGAAACGATATAATTTTTCTAAATAAATTAATCTATGGGAATAGAGAAATAAGGATGAATCCTAGACAATTTTTTCTCTACTGCCACACATAGATGACAATTTTAAAAGATAGGAAATTAACACACACCTACGCTTTTGAAGTAAGCATAGTTTTAAAACGTTGTTATGTTATTTGAATTAATTACATTGTGAGATAAGCAGTTTTACTGTGTGTTCAAATCAGAGGTCATTACTATTTAAATAAGTGACAAATGTAATGAAAATTTTCGAATCAAAATTATCTCAAGTTTTAAGTTACCCAGAGGCCAACAGTATTAGTTTCATACCACTTCATGGTGGACGTTCTCGAATTCTGATCGGTGGACAAATAAAATAAGGATTTTAATTATTCTGATTTTTGATTAAATTATTAATTCACGACAGTAAATGTAATGAAATTAATATTCTTATTCATCTCTGTGGCTTAAAAGTTGCTTTTGTTATTCGTAAATTGTAGATAATTTTTTTTCTCTCCTTTCTGTTTGATCATTGAAATGAGGTTATAAGAAAAAAGCTATTGTCTTATTATTGAGTTTATTTACTACAAATCATTGGGATAATTTTTTTAAAAAAAGAAATGAATACTTAGATGACATGTTTTATCACTTCTTATCAGATATTAATGAAATTTTGACGTCGAACACGTGCGACAAAAATATCTAGGACTAAAACAAATGTTCGAATGTTAGAAAACAAGACTGTGTGATAACAAAAGAATAATGTCAAAAATATCGAAATAAAAAGTAAATTAAACCAATTTAATTTTAATATAAATGTGAAGCTAGTGATATAATCGCGATTAAAAATTCCACATTTACTCTATATCGTACAAATGTCTTTTTACCAAAAGTTGTCTATTCGAACTTTAAAAGTAACTTCCATATTTCAAATTAGTATAACATTATCTAACATTTTTCTACAAGCGAGATTAATTTTGTTTCCAAGAACATTACTGTTCTTTCGAAAGTATTTCACTTTTTAGAGCATTCCATTTGTTAAGTCTATTCAATAACTGACAAAGATAAAATAGGCTATAAGCGAAATAAGTTTTTTATAGATTCTCTGGTATTCGCCAAGATTAATCTAAACTTGCAGGACACGTGAATAAATTTCCCACAAGGTTGCCATTCATTTTTTATAATCCTACGCTTAATATTTTTTGCATAAGCTTATAAACAAAGGATAACATAAATATATTAGTTCGGGGAAAAAGAAATCCATTATTTTTACGTGAACTTTTTGTAACTTCTTTCAGATTCGCTTTGTAAAAAGGTTTAAAACAGTTTTCATGTAGATTTTTAGGTCTTGTGCGAAGCTACGACTGCGGGCTTGCTATCAAGTTTGATAATTTTGATATTTTATAGACATTCTCGACGATGTTGTATCCATGCGAGGAGCATCTTTAGCATCCAAATACCCAAACGGAATCGACGAAACCAAAATTGTGCGTAACTGGTTGTTACAGTCATATATAGGACGATAAACACCTTTCACAATTTTAGCCACCTGGTTAGCATTTTCACCATTATGAAAGAAAAACTAAAATGTATCGAATTTTCTGTTTGTTGTCTTCTATTTTTAAAACCGTGTACGCATAACTGAATGAATCAAACAAAAAATCGCAAGAGAATATTTTAGTGTCAAATGTCACCTTTCCAATGAGCATAAATTTGAAATTGTTTGATGGATACCTCACGAGATAGCGATCACTACAGACGTCTACCGAAAAAATAAGGATAACTTTTTCCCCAACCTAATATATAAAGGTTATGCATGAGCATTGTTTTAACAGATCTATCATTCATTGGAAACAAATCATCTTCATTCTTTACCAATCTCTTTACCATTACTATGCTTCAAATCTTTATCTAGTACCAATCATCTTAATGCTTCTGGACTTATTCCTTTGTAACTACACCAACCATTTGAAAATTTCTAGAAAGATTTCCAAACATTTTCCCTTCCTCGTGTTGAGATTTTTGTCTCTATTTAAAAATAATTATGATAACACAGGAAAAATTCTATGAGGGATTAACAAGATGGTTTTCATAAAATCCTTTCAATCTTTAGACATTAAAATTAATTTTTGAATGAGTTACTTATTTGAGCGAGTCTGTTGATTTTAAATCTATATGAATTTATGAATTTAAACAGCGCAGTATACAAAACAGTTCTCTATATATTTTTAAAAAAACTTATTGTTTTTATTAGAAACGTAAACACCCGTAAAATGAATTCCAAGCTAAATATGGAAACAACTTGCGACTGTTGAATTACTTTATTGCTGAAATCAGAGAATTTTATATGCTAACTGTTGTTGCTCCAGCATGTTTCCCTGTATCTAGGCTTGAAATTTGACTCTACCAGTTAAATAAAACCAGCTGGCATTTCAGAAGGAGGGACCAAGCAGAAGAATCCCCACCGGCCACCCCTAAAGCGCAAACTATTGATCAATAAATATCGAATTGAAACACATGCTTTATATACTTAATTCAGGAAATTACTTCCCCACATTTATGAAACATACAATAGTAAATTAAAAATAGTCTAATTTAAATAAGAAATATAGTAATTCGTGCATTTTCTAATTAAATTAGATTGTAGTTCTATACCTGGATTCTATAAAAGTTACGCAATGGTATGTTTTAAGTAATAAGGCTTTGAGACCTGTTAAGCAGATAATATAAAGAATCAATTATATTTTCAGTGATGACAGCCTGGTGCATTGTAATTGTTGCGGCTTATTGCATTTCGTGTGAGCTAATAAAGGCGCAGACTGATTTCACAGCAAGTAAGTAATCTACTTTCACTTGTGCACAAAAAGCTATTATTTAACTTTTGAATTTAATTTTAAGTAATGTTTAAAAGTTAAAAAAAAATAAGAATATGTGATTTATATTTTTTTATCTTTTGAAACAAAGCATTTTAAATTAGCTCAAGGAGACAATTTAATACTATTTTGTACTGTGTAAGAAATTAATCAAGGATTAATTATTATTGAATGCATAACTCATTACCAATTCGAATAAGATATTTTTTTGGTTATGTATAATCATTTTTGACTCGTAAGCATTGGTATAAAAGGATTTCAATGGTAAATTTTAAACTGAATGTTCCTTTGAATTTTGCGGACTTCCTCTGAAGAAGTTAAAAATAAGATCATAATTTTTTAATGATTAAATAAAGATGTTCAAAAACAAAATGCTAAAGTATCAGTTTTAAAACTCATTAAGAATGAAGCAGGTATTTGGGATTTAGCGGTTTGTTAAAATTGAAAGAATTAGAAACGGTACTTTAAGATTATCCCATCGACCTTTTTCGCCAAACATGCTAATATCTCCAAAAGATAGCTTCTGCGTCAATAACCGCAAATGGAATTAACTTGACGTATGTAGTAGACATTATGCAACCAGTGACGTGAGGAAAATAAACGTGCACACACAGTTTACTTAGCATTTTAATTAAATTTTATTCGAACAACACAATCAAATCCCACGTAATCGCAAAACGGATAAACTAGGCATGCGATGATAGTTATTTTTGCAATGTTTAAATTTTTTCATAGAAAAACTAGCGCCAAAGGATTTGACCAGCGTTAGCAGATCGACGGGATAATTCCAAAGTACCTTAGAAATTTGTGCTTAAGAATTTGGGAAATCATCGAAACATTGTAAAGATAATCTTGCTACAAAATTTTTTTACCGAAATGAGTTTACATTTTTCTTATATTTAGCTTCCAAGAAGAAACTTTCAATATTTCTGTAAGTTTGAAGTGTATTTCATGCCTTTTAGGATACAGATTTTATTTGAAAATAATTTAGTCTAAGTAAAATACCGGCTGAGATTTACTGTGCGGTCATTCTTGGCGAGTGTTTTCCACATTTGGTGATAAATAATCTTTTCTGGCAACCAATAGCAGATAAATGATTCCAACCAACCAGGCAAAATTTTTCAATATTCTCTTTATTTTTAGACCTTGCTTGTGCAAAATGGCGAGATTTTTGGCAACTTTTTGAAAACATCCCTAGAGTGACCGTACAGTAAATCTTTACCAAAATACTTTGTAGTTATAAAAACTAATAAAAATTGAGCGTTTATATTTTTTTATTAATTCATAAATTAGTTGAGGAAATAATAGGAACATTCTTTCAAAACATCCAAATGTTTTTCTTAACTTTAGCCGATATAAATTTTGAAGAAAAACAATCTTCATTGAAAATATTTTTAAAAAGTTTTATAAAAATTATGGCAACAATATATAAAAAGAATACTTTTTTTCGGTGTATAATGGCATGAACGGATATTGTTGTTTTCTTTATGGAGAAGATAAACAAGCCGTAATAGCTAATTTTAATTAATGAAATATGTTATGATTAGTTCAAGAATTTTTCTTGAATAAACAATGCATTATAGTTCAGTATACATTACATCAATGCTAAATACCCATATATTTAAGGAAATGGTTCAGAAAATTGATCACACAAAGCAAATATTGTTTTTCTAGTAGAAGAAAAACTTACATAAATTAATTTCTCAATATCTAATTCACAGACTCTTTAGAAGAGAGATGCCCACTTGAAGGGTTACCGGGTTATTTTCCCCACGAAACTGACTGTTCTCTGTTCTATTCCTGTCAAAATGGAAAGGTTATAGTGAAGAAGTGCCCAGCTGACCTTCACTTCAACCGTCGAACAGCAATTTGCGATTACCCAGAAAATGCTCGTTGCTCGGAAGAAAACGGTAACAAACATTTTCCATGGTAACCAAAAAAATATAAATAAATTCTTTGTTTTTTTTACTTACATTGTGATCAAAAGTTGATTCAAGGTATATTTTTATTTTGAGCTATTTATGAATAAGCATGATAAAAAGTTATCTGTATATATTTGCATCGATTTTTGTTATGAGAAACTAAACTTTCAGAAAAATTTATTTCAGTTGCTAATCATAAATTTTTTTTTCGCTAAATTTCAGTTGACTTACAGTTAATTTCATTTCTATTTATTATATAGTATAAAACAGTAAAATACATGAAACATAAAAAATATAATGTATTAACCCTTCATGGTCAAGAATTTTTTTACGTAAGAAAAAAAATTTTTTTTTAACCTTACGTAAAAACAAAATTTACTGATGCCGGCAGATACGAATTTGCCGAAAACGTCACAATGGACTAATATGGAATAACTCACTTAGCTACTGAGGCAAAATGGTTCTGGGGGTATGTGCCGAATTCGGCACACCTGATGTTAAAGGGTTAAGAAAAAGAAATCAGTATCATCGAAAAATCTATATCACTAGCAGTATCAAAACTAAAATCATTTTCAGAATCTGAATAATCATCAGGAATATGTGTCTTATCTATCTTTAAGCGCTTGCGAACAGTCATTTCTGATAAAAATAAATAAATAAATAAAAATAAATAAATAAATAAAAAAGGCAGCAAACATGAAGTTAAAAAGGTAAATGCCAAGTCCTTTAAATGCCGAAGTTGAGGGGACAACTTACGATATCTGTTGGTCAAAACCTAAACTAAACGTTTAATGCTGTATATAATTTAGGCTGAGATTTATTGTACGGTCACTCTTGCGACTTTTTCAAAAAGTTGCCAAAAATCTTGCCAATTTGCACAACGAGATTGGAATTGGTCAGAACCCCTCATCTGTAATTGATCGGAATGGGTTGGGTTGCCAGAAAATGTTATTTATCGCCAAATATGGAAAAATCGCGCAATAGTGACGGTACAGTAAATCTCAGCCATAATGTATTTCATTGGTAGAATGGCGAAAAGGCAGGATTCGCTTCTCAACAAAGGTACATGCTCACGAAAATCGCGGGATGTGTAAATTTCGCAACATTAATTAAACTATGTTATGAATATATTATTCTATTTCTGTTTTTATTAGGGGACACTTTTTATCCGAAAGGAAAAATTGCCGATGAATTTAATGAATACCCTTGTCCTGCTGAAGACGATCCTCGCTATGAAGTCCTCTTTTCTCACCCCTCTGACTGCAGTAAATATTACAATTGCAGACATGGCATAGCACACGTCAAAGACTGCTCATTGGGTCTTCACTTTAGTTACCTGCAACAGAGATGTGACTACCCTCAAAATGTCGAGTGTGACAAAGGTAGAGTCTTTAATTAAAATTCTGTAAAATGATAAGTAGTACATAAATAAAATAACATAAATAAATGGACTAAAATAAACAATTAAAATTTCTTAGGATGAAAACTTATGTGAGAAAATTTCGCATTCGATTGCTTAATCTTGATTTTAGTTATATTTTTATTAACTATTAGTTATAAGTTTTAAACTCAAAAGTTCATTGTAATATTTAGAAATATTTGGCCGAAAATTAGCAATTATTTTCCTTTAGTATCCACCTAATTTGTTATTTAATTTATTATTCAGTTGGTACTGCTACGTTTTGAACTTGATTCGTGACAGAATTCCAATTTTTAATCATTAATAGGCTAGTGTTTTTTAAAGCAGAATTGTTTATTTTTGATGATGCATTTTCTTTGAAACTTATCAATCGTAAATGTTTCATTTATCCTTAAATCTTTTTCCAATAATAGCATTTTTTTTCTCCTGTAAAACTCCTCTTGATATATTACTAACTGCAGACAATTTTCTTTTCCGTTTTGAATTTTTATCATCTCTATTGACCATTTACTTGAAAGATAGATTAGCGCCTATTCCTTAAGCATCCAGCTCATTCGATATATCATGTTATGACATATTATTTCATGAATTTTATAGAGATATTACTATATATAGAGAAGTGTCAATCTTTGGTCACTTAAAAGCTAGAATTGCAACTACAATAGCCGACATGTTTCCAATCATTTGAATAAAAATCGGAAGCTTTCTTCATCTTCGAGCGACGGAGAACGCACACATGAGAACTCACTGACAGGACTTATAAAATATTTTTAACCAACATAATCAAATGTATGTGAATAATTGAAATTTATCTTCATTATTTTACGAACTATCAAACACCAAATATGTCAAGAAATATGCCATGTATATATAAATGCACTGCATATTTATAATACCACCTGTTGTATTTAAGTCATCTTGTATTTTTCAGACACTCTAAACAAGCCAAAAGGAAAATCTGGAAGAGAAACTCGGATTGATGAATGTCCTCCAAGGAACTCAAGAATACCAAAACTTCTACCACATGAAACAGACTGCGATAAATTTTACATCTGTGACGCTGGCGTACCACACCTCAAGATCTGTCATCCTGGTTTGCATTTCAGTCAGAAGCTTCAAGTCTGTGATTACCCGGAAAAGGCTGGATGTGACACCAGTTAGTACCTATTTCCTTAAATATTTTGTGAGTCTGCACACACACACAGCTGCACTTGCTTAAAAGGGGAGGAACAATATATTTGTTTGGGGAAAAAGTAATCCATTATTTTTTCGGTAGACGTCTGTAGTGATCGATATCTCGTGAGGTATCTATCAAACAATTTCAGATTTATGCTCGTTGGAAAGCTGACATTTGACACTAAAATATCCACTTGCGGTTTTTTGTTTGATTAATTCAGTACGAGTACAAGGTTTTAAAAATGGAAGACAACAAACAGAAAATTCGATACATTTTCGTTTCTCTCTTGTAACGGCGAAAAAGATTGACAAGTGGCTAAAATTGTGAAAGGTGTTAATCGTCCTATATAAGACTGTAACTACCAGTTACGTACAATTTTTGTTCCGTCGATTCCGTTCGGATATTTTTGATGTTAGAGATGCACCTCGCATGTGGATACAGCATCGTCGAAAATGTCTGTAAAATATCAAAAATGGTCGAAGTTGACCGCAAGTCAGCAGTGGTAACGCGCAAGACCTAAAAATCTACATGAAAACTGTTTTAAACCTTTTTACAAAACGAATCCAAAAGAAGTTACATAAAGTTCACGTGAAAATAATGGATTTCTTTTTCCCCAAACTAATATTAAAACTTCAAGAAAGTGTGAAACAAAAACAATCTGGATTTTTATATTTTTATTTATTTATTTTTTAAGAAATAGGTACATCAGTTGTTTTTAAATCGATTACTCATGTGCTGTAGAATCAGTAAAAAAACAAGTTGCAAAATATAATTATGTACTAAATCAAATAACTAAAAATAAGGGTAACGAAAATACAATAGTTTATACTTATACTTTTATTTTCTTAAAGATTCGAGTGTTTTTTAATATTTTAAGCAGTATTCCTTTGAAGTAGTGACAAATAAGGGCCATAATTGGCATAAATAGAAAAAGTGGGCTTAGAACACGGTATGGCAAACCATACTTAGTCGCGAAGAAAATCACAAAAATACTTTTCAAATGGTATTTCTTCGAATGGAAAAA
>JAPDSC010122458.1:35802-52754 GCA_026290005.1 Latrodectus geometricus | reverse complement strand
ATATATATATATATATATATATATATATATATATATATATATATATAATTTGGACATATATATTAATAAAGTACTTAATTTGAATTCAGTTTACAATATAGTAAGGAATTAGTTTAGTGGCAATAAATAAGGCTAAAATAATTTACAAGAAACACTTTTTAATAAATATTTGAAATTATCCAACTTTAAGATGCATGTCAACCTCTTCATGGAAAGGGTTTTCAGCAATCTATTTTACATTGAATGTAATTCAGATAAGGAATATTTTATTACTGAAAGCATAAAAGTATAAGCAATTGGCAAAGCTTAGAATTCTTAAAGCAACAGTTTATTTCTATTTATAAGTAAACTAAATTATGTCAGATATGAAGAGGATAAGCAACAACAGTAAACTGAATAAGTAATAATAAATTAATTTTGTTGTTGATAACTTCCATTTATTAAACATTTATTTAATTCTGATATTGTTCAAACACATAATACATTTTAAAATTTTAAACAATAAATCAGTAATAAGATATTTAGTATTATTAATACAAGTTCAATAAATTTTTAATAATCAAGTTATTGGAAAATTAATGTTCAATTAGTCTTTTCAGAACTAATTTAGTCTTTTCAGAAAGAAAATTAGTTTTTGAGTGTGTGTGTGTGTTACGTAATTAAATAACAAAATAGCAATATTATAAAATAACATATTTCACAGATCAGTTTACTGCAAAAACTTTCAATCACTACTTAAAATGTTTCAATCATTTAACAACTTTGTTTTAAGATTTAAGAGGATCATCGAAAAAAAGTAGACTGTTTACTTGTATTATTAAAAATGAAAAATACAATATTTTTTAGAAAAAATAGTTCTATTGTATATATGAAAAGTCCTTCACATCTCTAAATAATCACAATTTTAAAAGCTCATAATATGAGATGCACTAAACATATTTAAACATTCACTACATCTGATTATGAGATTAAGAAATAAATGTGTAATATGCTTTTGCAACAAGCATATTAAGTCAAATATTAACTTATCTCCTGTTTTCTTTGGAGTCTCATAATACTGATTTATCACAATCATTGTATCTTTCAACATGAAATGTAATTATTACCAAATTCAAATAATTAGGGCTCGAAAACAGCTAACTTTTGGAATTCTGAAGTTCATGACAGGATATATTAAACAATGTAAGAGGTTATTAGATATAGAAGAAAAGGAGAGACTATTTAAACAATTTTGTGAGAGACTATTCTTTTAAATTACAGTATATTGTCAACACATAATTTTTAATCTATTGTTTTCTATAAGCATTGCTTTTCCCTGATCGATTCTTGAAGTACCAATTAATATCATTCCTGGCAACTTTTAGCATAGAATTTTATAATAATAGTTTTATGTATTTACATACAGTACTTCTTCCAGAAACGGTAGGAGGTTTCACAAAAGATTTGATTTTTTAAAAAGTAATTTTTTTCCAAATAATAAAAAGTAAAATGAAATGTAACTTATTTTTTATTTATATGGATAGATATTAGGAAAAATAACTGCAGAAATAAATAAAATATATTAAAGCAATACAATTTATTCTTTATGTATACAAGTTTTTAACTGAAATTTAAGATGTGGGAGAGTTAAAAAATATTACAAACCTGGGATTCAAAAGGCAAAAACATTATGAATAGCTCCTTAAAAGATGTCACTTTAAATGGATCAACGAATAAGGCAAGAATTTCAAGATTGTCTTCGGAAACATCTAAATAAATTTTAAAAAAAAATGACTTTGCAACGAAAATAAATGGCATGAATTTAGAAAAGTACTACAAAACTTTATTAAAAATGTATTACCTGATAAAAATATTAGATGCATTTGTTTATACAATACTTCTTCAAAGTCTGATATTAAAAAGTCTACATTCTAAAGATAAATAAAATTATTTATCAGAACTGTTAAACAAAAATAGTTGTAGTAACAAAATGAGATATTTGTTTTATAATGTATTTCAATTAATTTGTTTTGGTAATTTCCAACATAATTCAATTTCCAAACATTTTTTCCATCAAAAATTATAATTAAGTCATGCTAATATAGTCTATATTTTAAATAATTAGCGATTTAAATAATAATCCAAATTAGAGTTAATGTATTTCAAACAATAAGATAATATTTAGATTAATTTGTAAGTTAAAAATTTAAGTTAATAGTGTAACATTTAAACAAAAAATTTATTTTTAAGACAAAATATTGTAATTTTATTCAAAATTTGTTTTATACACATTGTAAAGCTAATTTTGCTTAATATAAAATTTTGGGATAATTTAAGCAAGAATAAATTTTACTACACTTGAATCAAAACCTTTTAATGTAAGATTAATTACCATATTTTCCTATAAATAATCTACAGATCATGGATTAAAATAATTAAGAATTTTGTTGTACATATTATGCATAGCCTTGGATAATCTGATAAAAAAAAAAAAAAACATTCTTTAAAAACATTCACTATCAGAAAAACTTACAGTAAAGTTTTGAAAGAAATGCAATTTATGTTTTATAAAATAAATAACAGATGACATCATGACTCAGCTCGTGTATTTTAGCTATAATCAATTGTGTCCAAATACATTCAATAACGGATTTAGTTCCTAGAAGATATTGCAGTTGCTATTAGATATCGTCATTTTGCATTGCCTTACCTGTGAGCCATTTCATTCCAATACTATTCAATTTTATATATTGTGAAATGGAAGTGAAAGTTTATTAATTATACAATCAATCTTAAATTACAAGCTAACTTTAAACTAAATAGAAGGCAAATAAAAAAAAGCGACAAACATGTCAATGTGAGGTGAAAAACAAAATATGCACAGTACAAAAATGTAAGAAAAGCAGAGTATGAAAAAAATTCATTCCTTTAATTTAATTATTAACAAAGCAAACAACTGAAAATCGATAAACTTTACTACTATCTTCTCAGAGTTATAGCTTTCGATGATCGATCCGGTGCTTTCATATCAATTTATTGTACCTAGCAATGAAGGGGGTCCAAACAAATGTTTTTCATTGTAAATATTTTTCTGCACAATTTCTAATATTTTTAAGCATACTGTGTATTTCTTATTTTATGTGACACCATATTATAAGCTGTATATATTTTCAACTATTCGCAGAAAAATTGTTTCAGATTATACATCGCTGCAGATTATGCAACAACTTTTTTCTTTTACTCAAACAATAGCTCTTGTGAATAATATGCTGTTGTAGATTATATACAGGAAAATATGGTACAATAACTTTTTATAAATTACATTTTAGATTAATTTATTAAAATTATTTAAAACACAAAAATAATTGTGTTATTATTGTGTTTTAAAATTATTTAAAACACAATAATAACAGTTCTATTAAAATCTAAAAATAATTGATATAAAAATGTTTATATATTATATACTTAAAATTACAAATTTTTTTTAGAAAATATATAAACATATAATATATATAAATAAACTTAAAATATAAATTGTATAATTCAAAACCATATGGTTTATAAAATGCATTGCTTTAAAAAAAAAGTTTTCTGGGTTAATCATTTAATGTTAAAAGGTTTGAGTTGAAAAATTTATAATGATTATAGATAAAATTTTTACATGAAATCAAATTATGATAAGCAATATATGGTTTGTCACAAGTTTCATAACATAGATTTATATCCTTTAGAAAGAAATGTTTGCATGTGAAAGGTGTGCACTTGATATGAAGGTGAATTAATCTATCATCATTTTATAGCAGTAAAACTGATAAAGTAATGGATGGAAATATGGTACATAGCTTGTAGGGGACTTAGCTTGTAGGGGACTTAGGATATGGTACATAGCTCTCAGACTCCTGACAAAAAAATTAATTAATTTTTAACATCCTTTTCCTCATTTAATAACCATATTGACTGTTAAATATGAGCTGATGCTGAATTTTCAACTGCATCAGCCTTTTCCTGCTAGAACCACAAAAACTTGGGATCCAACAAAATGTAAGTTCAATTTTCTTGCCAGCAAAGGATTCCAATGCGCTGAAAATATTCTAGACACTACAAGATGACATGTATAACTTCAATTACATAAAGCTTCTAAGACACTCCTGCTGTCAGTGTACACACAACATTTTTCATAATTGGAAGTACTCATGTACTGCATGATACATAGCAGTAGCTTTGGCAGTAAAAACGGAGCAGGATTGATGGAAGCTGGATCTAAAAGTGATGCCATTAACAAATACATTATGGCAATATGTCCTGCTATTTTAAAACCATCTTTGATTATCAGGATGTATAAAGAATACTAACAGTAGTGAAATAAAGATGTTGAAAAGCTGTAGGTGTAGTGTCCAATTTCCTATACTGCACAAAACAATAAAGTAATTTTTGGATCATACCAAGATGGATGAGCAAGCAAATCAAATGTGTCAACCCGAATATCACATAGGTATGTAAGTAATAACTGACATTTATCTGGATGGAGAAAAGGTAGGGTATTAGATAATTTAATAACATTAATAGATATATGGTATGGAAAACGCTTAAGCTCTCAAATGTGTTACAGGACCTAATAAAAAGGTAACACTGAGTTTTCTTTCTTAGCTATTTATTTATTTAATAAAGATAAAATTAACTACAATGAAAAAGTTGTCATTTAAAACAATTGTAATATCATTTCATTTGCATAAATTAGTGAAGAAATTTCATCAATGTAAAAATATTAAATGAATATCTATGGCAGACTTACGAGCAACATCTTATGATCCTATCTTTTAAGAAGCCATTCAATTAATATCACATATTAATTTAAAATGACTTGTGTGTAATTCTTTCTTTTATTAAATTATGCAGTTAGGATTTAATATTAGAGTGATGATTACATTAAATTTATCAATATATATAAATTAAATTTATAATACATGATTAGTTTTCAAATATAATTTTTTTTCACTTAAATTTGACATTTTCTTTGTTTAAAAAGAATAATTTACCATGACTTTGAAATATTAAGACAAATATAAAAATTTACTAAAAATTTTATTTTACAATAACTGTATAACAGTGTGTTGAAATAAACAATAAATTATCATCTATTTTGTTTTGCAAAGCAAATATAAGTTGATGAAAAAGTTTTCCATCATAAAGAATATTAAATTAATAATAATAATTTGTTATATTAAAATAAACAAGAAATGGTTTAAAACACTCCAAAAAGTTATGGGAAAAAGAATAATTGTATTTTAAATGAAAAGTCTATGAATAAATCTGTGCATTTAATGAATCAATTCCTTAAAATTTGTATGAGCATTTAAACATTATTAATACTCATTTATAATACACCAAAAGTTATGTAATAAGCATACAAAAAGTGTTGAGAAATCTCTCATTATAAATGTCAAAATTTCATTGGTGATCTAAACAAAACAATCGAAAAAGATCATTATAAGACAAATATTCACTACATAGTTAAACATTAGAAATTCCCTTGTTGTTTTAGGAAGTAAATAAATCAATTTCTCATAAATTTAATTTTTAGTACCACAAATTGACTCAAGTGTGATCTTACTTACAAGACACTGTATCAAGTGAGAGTGAAGAAAAAAATTAGTAAGGTAAATGAGATTCAAACAATTTTAAAATAAATTTGGGAAAGATTTACAACTTAAAATAAAAAATATTAAATATGCAACTTCACCTCTCGAGTAGGGCTTATTAAATACACAGCTGAAAGATAAAGCAAAGGTTCCCTTTTAACATCAAGCATTTCAATCACTAGTTTAAAAGGAAAGAAGATAAATGTACAATAAGTGCATTTAAAAAGAAATTTTTCAAAGAAATTTTAATGAAAACACATACTCTTATCATATAAAATCTGTTTAATACAGCAGTATTATTTAGAAATTTCAAACTATCAATACAATATGAAAATAAAAATTAAAAATATTATTTGGTATTTTTGTTATTTCTGTATGAATTTACACAATATTTATTTTATTCTCAATTTATTACACATTAGCATGATTAATGGCAAAAAAGTATTTTTGAAAAATAAGTAAGCAATAATAATAAAATTTTAAAAAAAAACTTCAAATTGGTTAAAAGTATTTAAAATACAATTTAACAATAATATACATTAAGGTTGATGTTGATAAAAATATAAAAAAATAATTTTAAATCTATGAAAAGAGTGCCATTTGTACTGAGTTAAAGGTTAGATTAATTTTTGTTTGAAATTTTTTCAGCAAAATCCAAGCAAATGTAATTTAATTATCAATTTAATAAAATTAGTTCTTATCTTATTACTTAGTTCAAAAATTGATAGTTGTAGAGATATTCTTATTATGATTAATTTCTACATTAAAGTTTCACTATGACTCATATATGTAACAAAACAAACTAATTTTATATTTTTGCACAGAAACAGAAAAATATATAGATGGACAAATTGTATTTTTTGATAATAGTATAGAGCGTTTGTACCTTAATTAATTAATTCTATGAAACAAAAAAAAAAAAAAAAAAAAAAAAAAAAAAAAAAAAAAAAAAAAAAAAAAAAAAAAAAAAAAAAAAAAGGAAAATCCAACAAAATATAGCAAAAATCAACATATAATCTCAAGAAATGATGACATTTAAGTATATACTTAGTTGTAAAAAAAAAGTTTCCTATATGTACATGAAAAATGTAATATTTTATTATAAATTAGCAATTATAGATCACAATTGTAGTGATTTTAAGAAATTGGCAATTGTTTTATAGACATTTAAAGCATAAAGTTCTCTTTTTTTAAATTAGAAATAGAATATATCTATTGTTTAAAAAAGGTGTTCAAAACATTATTGAAAAGTTTTTAAATGTTTAAAACTTTTGAAAAATATTATATCAAAAACCTTTTCTTAACCAAGATTGATCATTGCAGATTTTTAATTGCTTTTAATATAATTACTTAAATTTTTTGAAGAACCATACCTTAAAACATCCTTCTTTTTTAAGTATTACTATTTAATGCAATTTAAATTCATATGTTATCAATAGAAACTTTTGTAAATAATAAAAATTTTATTTATTTTACAATTGAAGAATATTTTTGATGAACTTAAATCAAAAGCAAAATTTGATACCCTTAAGAAAATTTTCAAACTAGTATAAAAGAACCATAAACTAGATCAATTTATTTTTTTTTTATTTATTTATTTATTTATTTATTTTGATTATACATCAGCATTAACTTTTTTAAGTTTATCTTAATCAGTAAAGTTATTTTAATCTTATCGAATCAAAAGAGGAAGATGTAAATAAAGGTTTAATTTCTCTCGCAAATATTTTTAAAGGGAAAGATGTCTGATATTGATGGTAGCACCTTTTAATAAGAGATACAGTTGGTTTCTACTATGATAATTTGTTAAAACAAACAAAAGCAAATTAAATTTCTCAAAATAAGTCTCTCTCTTACAATATAAATAGATATTTTATGGAATTTGTGTAGATGTAAGAATTCGATCTAACTTATTTCTGTATAATCTTAGTCAATGACAATATAATTATAATCTTCAACAATATTTATTAGTTTATAACTAAAGTAATTGGAATTACATTATGAGAATAAATATCTTAATTTATATTAGTTCAAGCATTGTAAACAACAGTAACATTACATATTTTGTAATATGATCTAGAATCTTAAAAATATTTAATGCGTATGATGCACAAAAATAACGTACTTTCTGTTTAAAATACATTAATATAAACACAAATTAAGATAAGCTAAGAAATTGGCAAACTTTTCGTTAGCGAACAGTTAATTAAATAATTTTACCTACAAGCAACATTTTGAGAAAGAATTTCTTCTGTTTTAAAACATGCAGAAATTAAGCTCATTCCAAATTTATCAACTACAAGAACAAGCCACTCATTTTCTGTAATAAGAGGTTTAATTACTTCATCTAATATTTCTGAAACAAAAAGAAAATACTGATGAAACATTGCATGATCTACATGATTTAATACATTTTATAGAAATATTACAATAATTGTGTACTTTTACGACATATCTGTCTGATTCCTCTCCATTCTCTAGAAGATCGGTTCCACGACATTTCATATACAAACAATATATTAATACATATTTATTTATACTAAGGCATGTGGTAATTAATTAAAACAAAACTTTATCTTGTACTAAAATACCGAAACTAAATGAAATTTTGCGCGAGAGGCTTTTGTTGCCATTCTGAAATCAATTTAAATTCTTAAGAATTAAATCTTTAAAATATTAATAGACTTTAATCAGCATTTTAGATAAATATAAATGCTTGTAAAAGTCTTGCATCGAGAAATGTAAATTTTATCCCTTCAGAAATTAATTTTCAATGTTTTCACATTATATTATTTTTAAATTTCTTCTGTAAAATTTGTGTGTGGCATCAACTGAAATTTACACCAACTAGACGATGGTCTCCGGTAGTTTTGTATTTTGCAAACCTGTTTGTTTATATTTATAAATTTATTTCATTTCATACCTTGATTTTAATTATATGCAATAACAAAGATTTAAAGCACTGATAATAACTGAAGAAATTCTTAATAAATAAATATGAAGGATGAATTATTTTTGGTATAAAATAGTTGCCTTTTAAGGATGAGACATTTTAAAACAAATTATCTTCATAGAGAAATTAGTTTTCATTTATAAAAGTATGTTTTTGTCTAACGCTTGTCTATCATTCTTTTTAAATACATACATTTATTTCTATATTGTATTCGTTTTTCCGACTTATTTTTTGGTTTAAATTCACTCTGACATAGGAAGTTTTCATTATGGGTCCTCGGAACGGGAAAAAAGAAGTCAGAATTTTACTTGTTGGTGACCGTAAGTTATATTTGTTATTTGTATATTTCACCTAATATATTTACATTAATGTATTGTTATATAAGTTTTAATTTATATAATAATTACAGTTAGCAAATTTCAGAATTCTCATTTATATGTTGACAGTTATTTGTTTAAAAAAGTATTCATGTGCTGATCAATTTCTTTCTTCAACATTCATTTTTAAAGATATTAGAAATTCATCTAATCTGCATCAACTTTTAGTATTTGATGATACTTAAATTCAGTTAGATGCAAATTCTTCCAGCACATGCTGTAGGATTACTTATACCTGCAGGATTTGGATATAATTTGTCTGTTTGCCATTTTTTTCACACAAAAGTCTAATTTGATGGAGATTTATAATATATAGCCAATGTTAAACTATTGAAAATATTTTAGGTCTGAAATAAGGAAATTTATAACTTGATGAATTGTAGTTTTAATGCACTAATTCTTCAACTGTGTGGTAATGCCATTTAAAGTTTTCTGTTTAGGCTATTCTTTATATGTTAAAGTATTGAAATATTTTCGGAATAGCTTTCCAGTTATATCTTAGGAATATTTCCTTACATACATATATATATATATATATATATATATATATATATATATATATAGATATTCACATGACTTTTGTTCAATGTGAAAAGGATTAAGAATCTATAAGTTGATGATTTTTAATTTAATGCTCTTGAAAAAAACATGGTTGTAATGAATATTTAAATTTACTTAACATTCTCACAATATTTTATATTAGTGTTACATTTTTGCTAGGTTTCTTCAATCCAATATAATATGGATTCAAGAATCCTAGCAAGATTATATATTAGATTTTTAAAATTTTTTTTTTTTTTTTTTATGTTGAAATGTGGTTTTTAGAATCATTGCAAAAAAGTACAGAGAAAACTGTGTTTTTTATGAATTATTCAATATAACTTCAAAAATATTGCTTTTGATATCAATAATATACATTTTTTAAATGGTAAATTTTCATGAATTTCTTGCTTTTTTTTAATATTTTTCTTAGAAAAATTAGAAATATGTTAATAAATATTATTAGAAAATAAGTTTGTATCTATTTTAATTTTACATTTCTATACTCACTGAACTTTATGAAATTTTAGTGTAATAATAAGATGACTACTTTAAGAAAGGAAATACTAAATTTTTTGCTGATCAAGACAAGATTATAAACTTAACAATGAGAATGTGGATTTACTCATATTCTTTGCATCATTTATTGATGTTGTAAAAACTACAACTATGATTATGTTTGCTTAATCTCTTTGTACTATATTATAAATATATGTTTCAATTTCTTTTGATTATTAAATTCCTTTCTTTAGATGTTCTTTTAAAGTCAATCTAATCATCTCCATTTTATTTTAAAATATATTACTTAATCCTTGCATTAATTGTCTCACTAATATTACAAATGGTTGTAATTTATTTCTCCTTTTTTACCTTGCCTTCAAATTGATAATTTCTACACACACTGCAAATTTCCTGGCTGAGCTCTCTGGCCTTCAGTTCAACATTTTGTATATTCAAATCCCCCCCCTCCGAACTATATTTCTACTAATTTGGAATTCACTTTAAACTATGGATCCCAGTCTATTTAGCCCTTGTATATAAAAATTGATTATTGAGTGACAAATCTCAAAATTTTCTTAAATGATTTCTAATTTTGGAGTAATTTAATCAATTTTTTTTACAACAGCCCATTTTTATCAATATTTTTTGTTAAAATAAAAATCTACTTTTTTGTTATTTTAAAACAAAAAATCTATGTATATATATAAAATCCTTTGAACAAAAAAAAATTATCTTAAATAACAGTAGTTTTTGCTTGTAATGAAAAGTTTTATACAAATACAAATTTTGCCAATTTGATTAACTATTTGCATTTCATTAAAGAAATTAATTCCAGAAACAAGATAATGAATTCAATTCTAATGGTTATTTTTCTGCTTTTTTTTTTTTTTTTTTTTTTTTTTTTACAAAATAATAAAAATTTGGAGTCAACATAATGTAATTGAATAAATTAATGAATAAATAGTGAATAATAAATATATAACATAGAATGTTATTGAATATTTTCAAAGATTAAAATTCTGATATTTAAAAAAAAAAAAAAAAAGAAAGAAAGAAAAAAAAAAAGAAAAGAAAAGAAACCCTCCAAAAGTTACACTATAAAATTTCCTTTGAAGTCAAAGAAATAATTACATTTCAGTGTTAAAGATTACAGCAAACAAAAAAAAAACTTTAGAAAAGAAACTTGATTGGAAAGTTTTAATATTGCTGATAAATAACTTTTTTTTTAAAAAAAATATCTTTTTGTTTAGTATTTGCAAACTAACTGCCAATTTGGCAGTTAATTTGCAATTTTAACATGTCAAATTTTCTGTTTTAATAATTCTTAAATATAGGTTGAGGAACAATATGAGGTGATTTAGTTTCTGTTTGTCAATATTTGCACCAACTTTCCTCATCAATATGATTTCATACAATTATAATACCTTCTTAAATAAAAAGCAGTGATACATGTGGTTTCCAATTTACTTAGTATGTAACAGGAAAAACAAATTTTCTAAAGATATCCATGATTTCATTAGTACCTGTTGATGCTTTTAAAATAAATATTTTGACATGTGAAAAGTGTTTTTCTGATATGTTACTTTCTTTTTTTCTTCAAAAATATTAATGTTAAAAGTTATTTTCTGGTGAATTCTCTTTTTTACTTAATCTTATAAAAATTTACTTTAGCTGGTGTAGGTAAAACTTCACTCATACTATCACTTGTCAGTGAAGAATTTCCTATGGATGTTCCTCCAAGGGCAGAAGAAATTACAATACCTGCTGATGTTACACCAGAAAAAGTACCAACTAATATTGTAGATTACTCTGGTAAGTTTTGCAGTTTACTTGAAAATTTTTCATTTTTATCAAATTACATTAAATACTCAATTTCTCACTATATATAATTTGTTCAAATAGGATAATTCAATGTATTTATTATGCAGTGCATTCAAATAATATTTAAAATTTTCTGTTGCCATTAGGCAGCAACATTTAAGCAATCGGAAGTTCTAAAATATTATTAGCACAGTAAGATTTTGTATCTTTTGTATAAATTTATGAAGAAACTTAAGTAATAACTGCAAAAAAATTAGATCTTTGTATAAAACTACATATATTATATTTTAACATATTTACTTTGCTAATAAAAGTTAATTAAATTACTCTGATAAACAACTGTTGCTTCTGATCTTTATTGCCTGTGAAATTAAGTATAAAATAAAAATATGATAATTGTGCTATTTTAACTAATCAGATATTACATGTATAATGAGTATTTTGTTGAATTTTAATAATAATTTGACTTTTTTGATTTTACTCATAAATGTATTTTATTGGTTTATATTAATCATTGTTCTTACATTTTTATGTTAAAATTATTTTTTCCTTTGTCATTTTCATATCAATTTTATTATTTATGCATAATTTATCAGTGGTGAAATTAATACAAATAATTCTATCTTCCATTAACCTACCTGTTTGCTGAGTGGTAAGTACTTTGGCCTTCAATTCAATAGCCAATAAATTTTATTTCTACTTTGGGCTTGGGTGTTTATAGGAGCCAAGAATATTTTTAATCTGCGGTTTTTAATTAGCTTTTATATGTCAAAATGTCTGTTAAGCAACAAATACACAATAAACTAACAACCAATCTTCTTTAAAGTTAAATTTTTGTGTAATCTGTGGAGGATACTATATGTTCATTCAAGTTCAATTTGCCATTTTAAGAGATCTTAAATCAATGTTATTAAATAATATTATGATATATTAAGTTGAAATGTAGTTCTTAAATTTTCCTTTCTTGAAATTTTCCTTTCTTGAGTTATGTAAAGAAATTTTTTTTTTTTCCACTATAATGCAGAGATAAATATTTCCACTTTCTAAAGTATGCTTTATTTTATAGTCCTATCAAAAATGCATTACTGATGTGCATTGAAATTTGTTTATATTTTGTATTACTTATGTCTCTTATTTAAAATGTGTAATTGTATAGTTTTAAATATTTTTTAACCTTACATTGTGCTTGTAGAACTTTATGATATCATAAACTTACTTTCAGTTTTATTTTAATTATTGAATTCTTTCCGAAAAATTACATTTCAGCTCAAGAACAAGGAGAAGAGTCTCTTATTTTAGAAATTCACAAAGTAATTTCCTCATTTTTGACTCTTTATATATAGCACATTCATTGTTATTCAAAATTATGATCTTCTTAATTATTATTATTATATATTTTATATATATATATATATATATATATATATATATATATATATATATATATATATAGGGGTTGTCCAAAATAATGAAAACCTCTTGCTTAAAACAGGTATTCCATATTTGATATATAAGACTAAATTAAATAAATAACTACCATTTTTTTTCTACAACATAGTTAAAATTTAGCCTCAAACATGTGTGTGAATATATTGTACATTGTTTGCTTAACTTTGTAATGGGTGAAGTTTAATTGAGACACCTTTCAGAATGCCAAAGAAGGCAGATAGTAGAAACTTTTCTGATCGGTGTGTTGGTAAACATAATGGCACCGCTGTCAAAAAGATCAATAGACATAGTGTCAAACATCATGAGAGCATACAATCATCATGAAACACTACATCTCTTTGACAAAACTGGAAAGAAAATCTAATTTACTGCAGGAAACAGGTGAACATTAAGGTAAATTGGGACCACCAGAAGCAAGATGAGGGTAGCAGAAAATGATTGCTAAGTTAAAGGAAATTTAGAAAACATAGTAGAGCAAACCATACACTTGGAAGTAAATTTATTGAGAAAAAATTTGGGGTTGAGCTGTAATTGTGAAACTTCTTGTGATAGATTTAAATTAGAAATGAGTACAATAATACAGGGGAACATAAAAACTGGACTGCACATCAATGATATATCTTGTTACCTGATAAACCCAGTTTCTCATTATTCCACAATACGATGCAAAAACTTGCAGCCAAGATTGCCTCCTTCCTAGAGTGAAGTATGGGGGCTCCATAATGGCTTAAGACCTCGTCTCATATTTTAGAGTAGGTCTTTTATATAAAAATTATATTGATAAATATCTAATTTTAGTTTGTAAATTTTTTGAAGAATCTGATTTTTATGTGTAAAGAAAAAAATATCAGAGTTATTTTTGATAGATTCTTAAAAATTTATTTATTCAAATTATTATTTTTTCAATAGGCCAATGTAATTTATCTATTTACAAAGAAATTATTAGCACTGACTATGCCTCTCTTTTGGAAGAGTTTTATGCTGCTGACATAGAATGCAGTCACTCTAGTTTCCATCTAGAGATTGCACTGAGCAATATGGTAATTCTTTGATTCACTGTTGTTAAACAGTTCAGTCATGATTTCCAGGAGCATAGGGCTTAACTGCATACCTTCCATGACCTGCTCAATCACATGTCTTAATCATTGAGTTTTGTGATCTGTTTCAGAAGAAATTGTTAGAACCCATTATCCTTCTCTCGCTTTTATGAGGTTTTGAGTAATTTCTACTTGAAGAATAGTACAACATCCCATCTACCACCATACAGAACTTGTTTATGTCAATTTTAAGTGGTTTTATTAGCAAAATATGTTTCAACCCTGTTTTAGTTGCACTGTTTAACACATATTATAAGGGTTTCCTTTTTGGACAACTCCTGTGTGTATAGAATGATGAAAGATTAATTATTTTGTGCATTCTTTGCAGTTAAAATATTTTCCTTACTTTAATCAAAACAAAAAATTAGGTAAAGAACTTTCATAAACTAAACAGCAGATTTATATTTTTTAATAATTATCTATCAAAAAATTTCAGAGTGCTGCAGTGTCTTTATAAATGAATTTTCTTTTATGTGTAATTTTTTAATTTATTTTAAAAAAAGAAAAATGGTTCACAATGTTTTCCAATTTGAAAATATGACTAAAAATTTTTTAAAAATTATTTTATTGATAAATATTTTATTTTAGTTTGTAAATTATTTAAGAATCTGATTTTTATGTGATTGTAATTGTGTAAAGAAAAAAATATCAGAGTTATTATTGATAGGTTCTTAAAAAATTATTTATTCAAATTATTATTTTTTCAATAGGCCAATGTAATTTGTATAGTGTATGCTGTAGATGATGATGATACTATTGATAAAGTAAGTTTTGTTTTTTATTTCAAACTAATTATTCAAAATTTTGTTTTAATAGTTTTTAACAATTGTATTAGTTTCAATATAAAATTATATAGTTCACTATAAAATTTCTTTACGAGATTATAAAATTTTATTCTATCTAAAAAAATATTTAAATAAATTTTTGATAAGTGATTTAAAATTGTTATACTTTTTAACTATACATTATTAGAGATTTAATTATAAAAAATTCTATTCATCTTGAGTTAAAATTTATTTTAATATATAAACTATTGTAATTGTGTATATTTATTCACAAACGCCCAGAAATAAAAATTTTCTAAACTACTTTAGTTGTCTAAATTGTATGTTGTCTAAAAATTCCAAAATAAGGAATGTTAGTGTAAAGTTTCCTTTTGAAAACAAATATTGCCTAATTAATTAAAAAAAATTTCAAATTACTTATAATTTGAATAATTAGGAAAAATTATTCAAAATGAATGATCAATACTTACTGTTAATGAAAATATAATTTTCAATTTTTGCAATTGAAAGTAGATTATTTATGTAACTATTCCAAGAATGTTGCCAAAATTTATAGCATCATTTCCTATAGTCTTAACAATAATAGTTGACTATTAATATAAAAAAAACACTTAAAGAAGTTATATTAGCATTTATGTTTAAAAAAAAGTGCCAGCATATAAGAGTAATGAAATGGCACCACAATTTATGCCAATAAATCCTATTGTGTCACTAGATACATAAAGGTAATTTTATTTTAAGCTTGCTTTAATATAAAATATGTTAATTAGTCTCCTTTTTATTTCATTGTTTCAGGTAACTTCATATTGGCTACCGTTTATACAAGAGCAGTTAGGGGAACATCATCTAATACCAATAGTGCTTGTTGGAAATAAAATAGATTTAGTTGAATATAGCTCATTAGAGGTAACATAAAGTCAATTCTTAAAGTTTATTCTTTTGTTTTGTATTTGCTGTGTGTATTATGAAATTTGTATGATTTTTATGTATTTTTATCTTTTTGATACATTGCTCTTTTGAAAAAAATTATCAATGTAGATAAATATATATAGTTTTTTTAAAAGAAAATACACATTTTTAAATTAATGTATTTTTTTTATTATAATAAACTTAAAAAGATAAAGTTCTTTGAAAATATAATTACATGCAAAATTAGGCAGTACCTGCTGTTAAAATCTAAGTAAAAAATTAATAATTTTCTGGTCTTCTCTTTATAACAAAACAATGATTATGAAATATTTTCTCATGTTGAGGATTATTTAAAAAGTTAACAAGAATTTTTATTCATAAATAATTTATCTTATTCTAAAGAAATTGACCAAATTAATTCTTAATCCTTATATTTATCTAAATTTTAACTTTTATTGATTTAAATGTAAATTGCTATTTTTTTGCATAATTTTTTATATGGAATTTCAGATCATTCTTCCTATTATGAATCAATATACTGAGGTAGAATCATGTGTTGAAGTAAGTAAAAGAAACTTATATTAAATCTTTCATATTCCTTTGTTATTAATTTTTGTTTATTGTTAACACACATAAACAAAAATTATTAACAAAGAATTTTTGTTTGTTTCTAATGTATAGTTCCCCCCCCCTCTATGTATTCTAAATATATATTTTCTTTTCAGTGTTCTGCTAAAACTTTAAAAAATATTTCTGAATTATTTTACTATGCTCAAAAGGCTGTTTTACATCCAACCACGCCATTGTATGTTACTGATACAAGAGATGTAAGTAAATGAAAATATAAAGGCAAATGTGATAATTTTTTTTTATTTATTTATGGTTTATATATATATATATAT
>JAPDSC010122458.1:7892-35702 GCA_026290005.1 Latrodectus geometricus | reverse complement strand
ATATAAATATATATATATATATATATATTATTAATGTATTAAATCTTATCTCTCAAAGTGTACTTTTGTTTCTCTTTGTTTAGAAACATGTCTTATTTAATTTAATTAAATTTGATAATTATTTACATATTTCACTTTAAATGATGAGTAACATATGTAATGATGACACATGAGTAACTTGTAATTTTACTGTATATTTATTGTACTTAATTAGTTTGACTTATTTTTTAAGCTACTACCATTTATTGTGCATTTTAATATTTTAATCATTTGAAGTTATATTTAATTTTCAATCTGATATACCAACTGGAATAAATAAAAGAGGAAGATGTGTAATTCATTGTATGAATTTAAAAAAAAAATTATATTTACATAGAATTGAATCTTTATTGATCTGTTTATAATTGGTGAGGAAAAAATATTTATATTCTGTTGTAAAATATTCATTAACATTTTCATATTAATAAGATAAAATTAATTTTTTTAAAATTTATTACAATGGAAAATATATTCCTTTAACTTCAAGAAACATAACTCTTATGCTAAAAATAGTACATTCTTTTTCATTAAATTTCTTGTTTGTCTTAATAAAATGTCTCGTTTGATGAATAATATTTTGTATCATATTTTAGTTAACTGAAAAGTGTAGGAGAGCTCTGACAAGGATATTTAAAGTAAGGTTAAAATAATTTAAATTTGATTTTTTTCATTTTTATAACATTTATCTTGCATTTTTAATTTTTCATGTATTTCAATTTATGATTTCAGATTTGTGACTATGACAATGATGGTATACTAAGTGATTATGAATTGAATCAATTCCAGGTAAATTTTTATTTATTCTTAGTTGTATTTATTTATTTTGAAATTTCAATTTGGAGTAATTTTGATTTTTTTTTTAATTCAGTTTTATAATTTGCTGAACTTTTTGTGTTTTGCAATAATTACTTGGATTAAACATAAGCACATTTTATATATAAATATTTATATGCTATTTTTTATATTTATATTATAATTTTTGTTGTCATTATAAAAACCTAGATGTAAAAATTCATATAAAACTATGTTAATTTTTTTAAAAGTTTGGAGCTAATTTATAGAATATTTTGTTTTAAAAATTTTCCATATTAATCAATAGATCAAATACTTTAATGTTCGTATCAAAATTAATTATATCATGTTTGCTTATTCGACCTTCTTTGTGATTTAGCAAGTATGTCAGAAAAAGTATTGTTTTTTATAATCTATGTTATTAAATATTAACTCTCAATGCAGATTTCAGTTTACCACTTTGATTATTTAAAATTAGTGTGATTAATGTGCTTCAAAAAATATCTAATATACTAAAAAGAATGCATTTATCACAAATACTATCAATTAAATAATAGTTAAAAAAAATTGGAAATTTAAAAAACTTCAGTTTGCTTATTAAATATTATTTTGACCAAAGAAATAAAGAAAATTTAGAAAATAACTAAAGTTGAATGTTTATAAATTTTGAATAATGGAAAGATATTCTAATTGGGATTGGGAAGAAAAAATGCTTAAATATCTTTAATATATAAATCATCAATTATTTATTCTCACTTTTAACCATAATATATACAGATAGATTCATTTGAAAAGATTAAATCTTATTAAATGTAAGTTGGTTTGTTTAATGTTTTCCATAGGTTTGTCTACTCTCTCGATTCTGGAAAAATCATATCTAAATTTTTAAAATGCTTGCATTTGCTTAGCTATAAAAATTTGCTCATAAATTAATGTATCAAGAAAAAATAGCTATAAGGAGAATTTTATTTAAATCCGCTTTTGTGTAAAAAATGTGGTTTCAAATAAAGATGCTTAAATTTATTTAAAAAGTCTTTTATTTTATTGATAATATATGCATAAATTATATTATCTGTGTGTGTGCACCTTTGTAAAATTCTTAACCTAGTTTATTATTAAAATATTGTGTTGGAGTACTAGTACAAAGATTTAAATTGAAAAATTTGTTCTTTTTAAATATAAAGATTAATGTTTTAAAAATGTTTTTTTTAATTTTTCTAATAATAAGGAAGGCATATAAGTGAATCTGTTTTTGCTAGTTGTTAGTAAATTATGTTCTCATGGTCTAAATTTCTTATCTATTGCAATTTCTGAAAATCTGGTTATTCTTTTGAAATGAATATTTACATATTATAATGCACTTATTATGTGATAAAATTCTTGCAACAACTCTTCTTGTAGTGCAAATTGATTGAAAATTGTAAATAATAATATTAAATTCAGATTTTAAATCAATGATATTTAGTTTTAGTATTATATTAAGTATGTAGTATTTATATTATATTTTGTATTTTAGAGACGTTGCTTTGATACACCATTACAGCCTCATGCCTTAGATGATGTAAAAACTGTTGTTGCAAAGAATACTGATGATGGCATTAAAAATGATGGATTGACACTAAATGGTATGCATTTGCTTATGTTTTTGTGTTTTGACTTTCTTGGATTTTAATGGCTAACTCTTTTTTTTCTGAAATTGTAAAAGAAATAATTTTTCAAGACTATACTAATTAATCTTGATAAGTTATTAATTTAAGATCAATGGCTTGTATTTCTCTTGCACTCTTTTTTGAACACTTATGTTAAAAACCAAATATTCATTTTCACTTTTTGTGTATGTGTTTATATAAATTTAAAAGTGCAACATACTAAAATGTCAATTTTATTTTTTTTTCTAATATTAAGACCTTTTTTGGTATATGAACTCCCTAGCCTTAAAAATACTTTATCATTTAGTAATTTCTGTATGGTATAAAAAATTGAAATGCTCTCCATTTTGTTAGAATTAGTTAAGAATATTTAATTTGCAATATATAATTGTGGTAAATTTATTTTTTGCCAATTGAAATTGCAATAAATGAAAATTTAACAGTGTATTTTCCGAATTTCCTTTTCACCTGAACATGATCAAAAAATAAAACTTGTGACTGCATATTCATTCTAACTATTTAGGATTAGGCACATTTTTCCCATTTGAAGTTTTTATTCTCTTGAAATCTGCGTTTAATTTTTTTAAGGAAAAATTGCTGCTAATTGTCTCATTTTTGGTTAGTAAAAGAAGATGATGCTGAAATCTGAATTTTTCATATTGAATTTAAAGCATTTTTTGCCTAAAACAATCAAATTTTTCCTTCACACGTATGATTTGCATATAATTAATTTTAAAACATCATGTGTTCAAAATTTATAAGCAATTGTTTTTAGGTACATGAAAAGTCTATACTAAAGTAATTTTCAGTTTCATTAATTTAATTAGCTAAGTTTTAGATTACATTTGTTTCATTAAGTAATGCTAAATTTCTATAATTTCATAAATATAATAATTTTCTTGTCAAAATTTTTAGGCTTCCTTTTCTTGCACATATTATTTATTCAGAGGGGAAGACATGAAACTACTTGGACTGTTTTACGAAGATTTGGTTATGATGATAGTTTACAGTTGTCCAAAGAGTATCTTTGCCCTAGGTAATTTAAATCATGCAACTTTCTTTTTTGAATTTTTTCATTATTCTCCTGTTTGTTTCCTAGTTTCTAAAAATATCATGTTAGAAATACTTCTCATTGTTTTAGTGAAACAATATTTGATAAAAATTTTAAGAACCTTGTGTAATTTTTAAATTATTTCTCTGAATGCTGACAAAATCAGAGAAAAATGTTCTGATTGATTAATTTTATATTGATTTTGTATGACAAAATTACAACCTCTACATGATTAATCTAAAACATCAAATAAAATGTAATGAATTTCGCAAAAAAATTTACAGTAATTGGAAACTGGTAAAATCTTATTGCTTTTTTGACTACATAAAAACTTGCTGGTTATAAATTATTAAATAAAATCATTTCATCTATCGTTAGATTTTAGTAAACATTATTATTATGGTTATTTATATATATATATATATATATATATATATATATATATATATTATTAATGCATAAAAGACTTTAAAAAATAACTGTCTTTTAAATAATAAATAAAAGCTGGGAATGAAATAATATTTTTCTGAGTATAAAAATTGATAATTTTATTTTTTAATATTTTTGTTAATATTAAATTTTTTTGTAGTATATTAATTTATAATTATTTGTTAAAATTGTTTCTTATTAGAAAAATGTGATGCATTTTTTTTAAAAAAAATCTTTTACAGTATTTAAAAATTAGTTCATTTTGTGAGCGAAAATGCACTTACCTTCATATTATTTAAAAATTTAGCTTTATGCTAAATAAAAGAATGTTTTCCTCATAACTTGGATCTGTTGGAATTAGTTTTAATCAACCATTTTTTCTTAACACAGAGAAAATGTTTTTGAAGTGTTAACTTGTCTAATTAAAATGTAAATATATATATAGTACTTTATTTAGTTTTTGTTAATTTATAACAAATGCTAAGAATACATAAGATTATGAGATTTTTTAAACTGATAATGTTTGTTTGAATGATAAAGAAACATGAAAAACATGTCAATTGATGGCTTAAATAAATTAAACACTAAAAGTATAAAAAAACTCATTGAGAAATTAAAATTAAAGTTAACATAATTGGAAACTGATAAATGCTAGAAATGCAAAAATTGATAAATGAAAGTTAAGAAATTATAAATGTATTTTTCAATACATTTGAGATTTCCAAAAGTTGGTATTTTCTCTCTTCTCTATAAAGTATTCTGAAAAAAGTTGATCTTTGAAATCTTTTAACAGAAAATGTTAAATGATTTAGTTTTAAGCATTTATTTGTGAGCTTTATAAAATAATTGCTCTATTTAGTTATTAGTCATTTTTATATAATTTTTTTCCTAGTCATTAAGAATGAAATATACTGTTTAATAAGTCTTAATTCAATTTTGTCTAGATATTTCTTTATCTTTGTATTTGATATAATTAGCCATCATGTGCAAAAAAAGCCTAAAATGATAAATATGTTGATATTCATTTATCTATTCACATATGCATGAAATAACTTATATTTTAATGCTTTATAATTTTTCACAAAAGTAATTTTTTCATCGGCAAATATGTACAGAATGGCATAATGTATAAGTGCCAAAAGACTGAAAATAATAAACCTACATTCATCTATGCCAAGGATATTTTTATTTTTAAAACCGATTATCTTATTTGAAGATAAGCAGAACTAAATGATGTTTCTTTAAAGTGTCAATAAAAACTCTTTTATTTTATGCTTAAGAAAATTCTTTCCACTTAAATATCAGCTTCCTTTTATTATTGGTAATTATATATCTTTCTCCCTATCTGCACATCCTTTCTTCTTTAAAATAAAAATTGCATAATTTTAATTATATGAGAGTGTTTTAAGTATTAGAAAAATATTTTTTAAATTCAAACAAAGAAATTTTAAGAAAATTATTCATATTATAAATTATCATTTAAACTTATCTTTAGAAGTTTTATCATGCTTCCTCTAATTTTTTTAATGTGATTTATTTTCTTGCTTTTAATTGTCAAGATAAAAATTTAATCTTTTTTAAATATCTTACTTCATATAATTTGAGTTAGACTTATAGATCTTATTGTGAAAATTTGGTATATTAGTTTGTTTTTTTTATATTTATTAAGTAATTGATATTTAAATAGTCTCCAAGAATTTATCAAAATCTTTTTTTATAAATTATTTGTCATTTATTCAGTTTATTTTTACTGAAATATGTATGGTTATTTTAATTTGATACATATTTGTTTTATGTTCTAGATTAGTAGTACCAGTTGGGTGTACTACAGAATTAAGCCATCAAGGGTATCATTTTCTAACGACTTTATTTGAAAAATATGATCAGGTATTTTTCTCATGAAAAAAATTACTAATATTGATATAATTACGAATATATACTTTTTATCTATTAATCAATAGTTATAAATTAATAATTTTTTGCCAGATTTTTTTATTATATATATTATATAATTCTAAATTATGTGTTTTTTTTTTTTTTTTTTTTTTAATATATATATTTGCATTGACAATCAGGACAAAGATGGCTGTCTTTCACCAGCGGAAGTATCTGATTTATTTAGCACTTGCCCAGTCATTGCTTGGGGTCCTGAAATCGTTAATGTTGTTCCTACTAATGAAAATGGATGGATAACACTCCAAGGGTATCTAGCTCAGTGGACGTGAGTATTTTACATAAAATTTTGCATTATAGAACTTGTTTGTATACCTGAAACTATTTTTAATTGTCTTGATATTTGGAAGTATTAGTCATTGTAATAGAATAGAGAACATCATTACATGCTAAATATGTATTTATTATTATTTAATTGGTAAAAAGTTCTTACTGTTATCTCCACATTTTTCATTTTATTAGTCCAAATTTCTTATTTTCAAATTTTTGTTAGTTATTCCCCATAAATCTTTTCACCTTTTTAGATCATATTTTGTTTTATTTATTTGTCATTTTGATGGGGAATAAAAGCCTTTTTTTATTTTTATTTTATTTATTTTTTTCTCTCTTTCAGCAATTATTACTGATTACAAATTCTTTTAGGAAAGCAGCAATTATATTTGTATTAAATTACTGTACTCTCTTTTTAAGTATCTGCATTTCAGAGTATCTCATTAAGATTGCGACAGCTAATATGTTGTTAATATATAATTATAGAGATGTAAAAGAGCTTCACTTAGAATTTTTTTTCCAATGAATCATGATAATGAAATTATAGCAGATCTACTTACATAAAGGATAGTTTCAGCTCTACAAAGGCCTAAAATTAACTAAGTTATCCAATAAAGCTTATGACTTCTCTTTTATATAAAAAAATCATTTAAAGATTGGTTCTTGAATATATCCTAGACTGTTCTTGTTATATATAGAATTTTACTTGATCTCTTATACTCTGTTACATTTGCTGCTTTTAGTTTCTTAATGGGGCATAATTGTCTACAATTTTGCCCTGTATTAGCTGTAAATTTTTCATTGTGCAAGTTTTTTAAATTTTTTATTTTACTTATTTTTTATTGGCTTCCATATGACAGTAGACTATTTGGGTGAATATCAAGCATTTAATTGTTCTTGTAGAACCAGATATCAGCAAGCTAGAAATTCCGTATTCTAACAACCAATTTAACTGATAAATATAAATCTTATTCATAAAACTGTTTTCTCAAGTTTCCAAAGTGAAAAACTGAAATGAAATTAAATTTCAAATTATCTGTTTCATATTCATGTGATTCTTAGAATTTAATTATTTGTTAAACTAATTTATGTTGTAGAAATAGTATGTAAACAACTAATAGAAATCATTATGCTTTCATTAAATCGAATATAGGAATTTTATTAAAGGAAATGTATTAATGTATTATTTATTCATAAAATTGTAACAATTAAATATTTAATAACTGTTAAATTAAAAATATACACTTTTTGACTATTCCATTCTTTTATTTTAGGTTAATTGCTGCCTTAGAAGTAAATAGATTGATGGAATTTTTAGCTTATTTAGGATATATCACTAATTCAGAGGAAAATCAACTATCAGCAATTATAGGTAATGAAATAATAATGTATCTACGTATTCAAACTAATGTTTGTATTGATTATAGCAAACACTTTTTAAAAATGTTTTTTCTTAAATGTGTTTATGTTTGCATGCTTTGATTTTTCAGTTACTCGAGAAAAGAAACTTGATCTTCAGAGACGGCAGACTAGTCGAAACGTTTTTCACTGCCAAGTTGTTGGCCCTCAAGGTGCTGGAAAGGTATATAATTTCTGAAGTTTTAATAATTTTAAATAATTTTAAAAAATTTCAATTTAATTTGCAATAATATATTTTATTTTGTAAAATATATCACCATATTTTATATCACCATAAAATATATCAAAAATTTTATATGTATTAAATCTGTGAAAATGATCTGATTATAATTTTTTTTCTAATGCTTTGTCTCATTTCCTGTATATTAAAAATAAAATTGCAACATATTCTTTTAATTGAAATTGAATGTCAGTATTTCAATTTATTGTTAACATCACTAATATTTTTACTTGGAGTGATGTTAGTAAATATTTGAGCTTGTATATTAAAAAACATTTGCATTTATTTAAATACAATATTAAAATTTTTTCAACTGTTCCTCTTTTTCGCTAACTTACTTGCAATAATTGTAATTACTGATTCTTCTCCTTAAAATATATATTATTAATTTTATAATTTTGAATCTCTAGTTTTGTTAAAATATCTCTTAACAATTTAAAGTATCTGAATCAACTAACTGCTTTTGTTTTACTACTAGATTGAAGACATTTTTTGCTACATTTTGTTCATGGTATGAAATTTTTTTTTTTCTATTTTAAAATTATAATTTTCTTTGTAGACAAGTTTTATGCAAGGTTTTATTGGCAAGACTTTGCAAATGCAGCTGTCAGTAAATAAAGCTGAATTGACTCCATATACGATCAACTCTTTGCAAGTATATGGTCAAGAAAAGTATGTTTTGGTAAGTTTCTTTTTATGTAATTAAATCTTAAGGAAAAAATTAAAAATTTTTAAGGTATTCAATTCAAATGTGTGCTGTATGATAACCCCTTAAAGCACAAGATTTTTGGAAAAACTGGTAAAATTATTCCTATGTCATTTACCTTAGACTAGATTATAATAAACTTATTTATCTGTGTGCAAATTTACTGATAATTTTCACCCATATCAGACACAAGCAAATGTGTTATGGGTTTAATTATAATATCAGCTTAGCCTCAATAGCTTTATAGAAAGTAAATATTAATTTGCTCTAATGTTTGAACTCTTACTAAACGAAGTTATGGTTCAAATACATGTACATCATCTTATAAGCATACATTTTACTTCATTTTAATTGATAAAATGGCAACTTCGTATCAATTAAAATGTAAGGTTTTTGAAACAGGATTCTTATTATTGTATTGAGTGTTTTTGGTATCATCGGAAATATTATAATTATGATATCATGGAAATCTTGATAATCACTATATTGATTATAGGTAGGACAAATGTTAATGTTGTTAAATAAAACAATGATAATGCATACTATTGTTAAATAATGAAAAATCGATCAGTTTTTAAAATATCTAGCATTTGAATTTCTAATTGAATTAAGAACTCCCAAATATCAAAATTTTTAAACAAATACCCATTTAAAATCTAACTGTAATTTTCTTTCTGATTATGTATTTCATATTTGAATAATTTGTGTACCAAATTTTCAATTTCAGAAATTTATGTGGCAATACTTTGCGTTCTGCATTTTTACTCAACGAATTTTCATATTTATTGCCTAGAAAACTTACTGCTATGTTTGCATAATACATGTTTTTCAAAATGCTTAATTTCATTCATTTATTTTGCTTGCGCATGTTTAAAAACACTTCAAGAAGTAATATTATAAATATTTATATTTTAGGTGATAATAAATATTATATAACTGATTTATTACTGAACATAGACAAAGCTATGATATTAAATATTTTATCTTCGAAATTTTTTAATGTAAAAACTAACAAGATTTAAATTAATGAATTCTAACATACAGGCTTTAACAATTCAGCACTTTGATATTCTAATGCATTCAATAAAAATCAATATATTAAAAAATCTTAATTTTTTAAAAATTATGCATATCTCTATTGTAAAGACTAGCAATTTATATAATTATTGAATTCATTATATGTTTTTATAAATATTTTGTAAATACTTTTATGTGTGTTTATATATAATATTTAGTTGCATTAATTCAGAATTCTTTTTTTCAGTTACATGAAGTTGACATTTTTGGAATGAATGACACATTAACTCCGCCAGAATTATTCTGTGATGTTGTTTGCTTAATGTTTGATGCCAGTCACTCTCGTTCTTTTGAATATATTGCTAGAATATTTTTGGTAAGTTTTGATGTCAAAATCAGATTATGTTATTTGATTTAATTCCAAAATTTTCACAATACTGTTTTATTTTTTATTTGTTTTTTTATCTTTTATATTGTTTTATTAAAATGAAGTAATTTAACAACCAAATAAATACATGTTTATCTTCTTTTTTTCTTCAGTTTTCTTCCATAATGATCTTTTGAACATTTATTTTGTAGATTAAGTAATTTTAAATTGATTACTTAATATAAAATTTTCATAGCATATATAAAAGAGGAATAATCAATATATCATTTAAAATTTATATAATAATCTAATTCTTATTTAATATGCAAGTAGATTTTAATTATGTTACCTTTGAGGGTGTGCTTGGTGGATGCTAGCTTCAATTTTATTTCAAACTTTTTAATTTGATATAATATTTCTTTAATATATGTTGCCCTTAAATTGAATTTGTTGATAGCTATTTATTTATTATTTTTATTTATTTTGGAAATAAAAATTTACATCACAAAATAAAAGTGTTTGTATAATCTATGCAAAAGGAACAAAAAAAATTTAATCTGATCATCTCATAGTTTAATAGCTTAAAAATTATTTTTTAGAATGATATAAATAAAAACTTTCTTTCATATCATATATTTTCTATGTTGGGTTTCCATTTAGCTAATTTTTAAAAATTAAAAAAAGATTACAAATTTTTGATTTGCTAAAAATTTTTTCTTAATTTTAAATTTTGTCAAATTGCCTTTGAAATTAGCTTGATATATCATTTCAAAATGAATTTTAAGGAACTTTAACTAATTCAAATAGAACTAAATATGCAAATTAAATTTCCTCAGTTTGAAAAAATTTTAATTAGGATTTATTAATTTGTTTTAAAAGCAAATGCTTTAATAGTATAAAATGTCTTGAAATTATCAAAAATAAATAAATAAATAAATAAAAAAGTGTTATGGAATTTGAAATTATGATAAACTTATTTTTTGTACAATAATTATATTTAAGTGTGTAATGACTAAGTTCTTTAAAAATACAAGACATTCAGAATAAAATTAGATGCTTTGAAATTTTATTCTGACTGTTTTAAGATTTAAAGTTTATAATATTAAATCTTATTATTTTTTTCAAAATTTTTAAAACTATTAGTTAAAAAAAATCTTTGAGCAGTCTTTTTATTTGAAGAAAAAGATTTCAAATTATCATTGTAAAGTAATAAACGAAAATTTGAAGTAGTTCAAGATTTAAAAACTCGTGCAAACAATTAAATTTTAATAAGTGTTATAATTTTATTTAAGAGAGAAGTAAAATTTGGGCAACTTTTACCAAGTGATTGGTTTTTTGAAGTTTTTCAGTAAACATTTTCCTCCAGAAACTATGCTATCAGGCACTATTGTTATATATAAATTTAAGATCTCCCTATTAATATGTTAAAATGATGTATAATTTGATGTTAATATAAATTTTTATTAACATGAGACAGTTTTAACAAATTAGGAAACTGCTGTACGAGATTGCTTGTCCTCAATAGGTAGTTTGTGTATTACTTTGATCTATGACTTGACATCACTGACTAAATAGTCTGTGATGTCATTCTTTTAAAATTGTAAACACTGTTTCATTTTGTACTAGAAAACCAAAAATCAAATGAAAATATTTTGCTTTGTTTAGTTTATTTCATATTTGAATATTTCAAATTTTTCAATAACATAATATCAGTTTTAGGATTAAAATTCTTTTTGACATTGTCATAAAAAAATGGCATTGAAAATAAATTTAAAAAAAACGTTAATTACAATTTCTAATCTTTAAAGCAGAAAGTCTAGCATTCGTTATTGTGTTTGCAAGAAAAAATTGAAATCAATAACAAAATTTTTATTCAAAAATTGTCAGTTATTTTAAATATATACCATCTTAAATGGTCAACTATGAAAAATCTCATAATGAATAAATTCCAGAATCACTTGTGAATTGAATTTTTGGTTCAAGAAATATTAACCACTGCAACAAAAAGCTCTAAAAATAAATTGTTGATTGCTTAAAAAATTTTTTTCAATTGAAAAATCACTGAACTCAAAGCAATTTATAGATCTAAAATAATGTTACTCTATATTTAATGCCTATATTCTCTGCCTTAAAAATTAAGTTACAATGGCAACCATATCTAATTATTATATTAATGGTTTGATCAAGTAATTGATTTGGCATGCCATTAGGCCAAATTATTATAGATGTTAAAAGTAACATTTTCTTTTTTGTATTAAAATTGAAACTTTTTCTTTGTAATATTTCTGAATTTAAGTATTTTTGTCTTGAATGTTAAGATATGGTATGTTAAATGATTTTGTTAACAGTTATTTTAAGTAATTAGTTTTATATACAGTTAAATTAAATTAATATATACTAAAAGTAACATTCACTATTTTTTATATTAAAATTGAAACTTTTTCTCTTTTTTAATATTTCTGAATTTAAGTATTTATGGCAATGTTGGTTTTTCATTCCAAAAAATAAGATTTAAAAAACAAAGCAATCTTTTTTGTATTATTACATAATTTTTTTTTTAAGTAGATTGGCATTTTATTATATAAAATAGCTATCTGGTGATTATTAAGTTAATAAACAAAATTTAAATATTATATTACTATTTAATAGGGTTTCACTTGATTACTATCCTTTACTTTTTTTATTGCAGAAATATTTTAGTGAAAGCAAAGTTCCAGTCTTGATTGTTGGATCGAAGGCAGATTTGCCTGCTGCTATACAAGATTTTGGTTTGCAACCTGTACAATTTTGCGTCAAGCACAAGCTACCCCCCTTACAAGCATTCACAGTTAATGGTGCTATTCGCAAAGATGCTTATGTTAAATTAGCTACAATGGCTGCATATCCGTAAGTATTAACTAAATACATTTTTCATTGTCATGTACTTATTTTTACTTTAGAGATTTATGACAAAATCATATGGCTTGCACATTTAACTATAATGTTTCAGGAACTTTATTCTGAAATATTTTTATTTAAGTATTTATTAAATTGCATTGTGTGATATTTGATATATATTACAAAGTCGATTTATATCATAATTTAAAAAATTTTTGTTCATTGGATTCATTGTACGACAAATCCATAATTGTCACTTTTATGTTATTTGTAATCTGTTCTGAATGAAATTTTATATCTTATTTAAGAATAAATGTGCACTTCTGTAAAATCCTTTTTTGTCTGTGTTTAAATATCTGTATAAACAAAAATCTTGCATTCCAATTATTTTGTATTCAAACTTACCTAATGTTTCATTCAGTAATTTTGATTTACTTGACTTCAGTTTCATGTATATTATACACAATATATACGTATCAAATTCTTTCATTTTTAATTCCATTATTGCATTTATGTTTAAACTAAATTGCAAATATATTTATTGTATTTATGTACTTATTTGAGCGAATATAACTGAAAAATACTTTTGTTGTGTGAAAATCTGTTTTCTAAATTCCTTGGTATTTTGTTTAACGAATTAAAACTTTTGATTATGATAAATGATTAAAGAACTTTAAGAATATATTGAAAGATGCTGGTTTTTAAATGCATCAATCACATAATAATTATAACTAAATATTTTCCTTAACTCTTTAATACTTTTAATTTTATAAGTAAAAATCAAAATTTTTCTCTTTAATTTCACATTTAAAAAAAACCCATTATTGCTTTAAGAATGTGTATTAAATTCATTAAAGTTGTGCTGTTGTAGTTCTATAGATTCAGAATATCAAATTTTTTCCATGCTGCTCTAAGTTTTTTGTTATTTTCTTTTATAATTTTGAATAATATTAAATAATAAAAGTACAACATTAAGTTAATAAATGAAATTATTCCAAACTATTTTTGCATACAGAAATGAAATTGAAATTTAGATTTTAAATAAATGGTGACATTTTTTTCCAGTTCCTTCAAACTCTTCATACAAATTTTTTTTCTTTTGTGTAAAAAAGTTTTATTTCTGCAGAAGAAATTTGCTTTCATGTATTTTAATTTCCCCGAGATATCTGACTTATTTATATAAATGAGTTCCAATTCCTATTTCTTTAGCGAAGCTATAGAGTTGAGTTTTATGTTTTAATATATATTTAAGAAACCATATTGTAATGTGATTTAAAATAATACTAAATTTTTTTCCTATTTTCTTGTATACTTACAATTAACATGACATGATGCATTATGCAAGCATGAGTATGATCTTTTGAGATGTTTCCTACTTCAATTTCTTAACGTTTTTTCCTTTAGTGTCTACAAACCAGCTTGGAAGCTGTTATGTCAATCAAGGTGGGTAAAACTTTCAAAAAATAACTGCATGTGCATTTTTATCTCTCAGAATGTAGAGCTGCTTTTGTGAATGGCTCATCTAACACTTCATTTAATGTTTTTGAATAACAATTAACGATTTTTATTAAGTACAATTGTATATGATTGAGTAGTAGTAGTTTTTGAGAAATTATATATATCTGTTATCAACAAAAATGGTAAGTACTTATTCTAATGCAGGCTTTAGTTAGATTTAATTGAACTAATAAAAACATTTAATTTCTTGTTATCAATAAATATTTGTGAGTCTATTTAAAAAAAAAGTGAATCTATTTAAAGAAAATTAAATAGATTCACTTATCACTTTTATTGCTTTGAGTTATAAATGAATGTGTTCTGTAGGCTGATTTCTTTTTCCATTATAATTTTGCACTTGCTTATTTAATTTTTAAATATTTAATTTGTTATAAAATATAGCATTTAATTAATATGTTTAAAAGTAATATTGATCCTTTTTTCAAGAAATATTCACAACATAAAAGTTAAAAACTAATATTTGATAGAAAAATTCACCTCTAAGCCAATTGTGCAACAGTTTAAAAAATAATAATTTTTGAATTTTAAATAGTACTTTATTATATTTTCTATAGTCTTGAAATTAGTTAACTATTGCAAGAAATCAAAAATAAGTATATAATCTTAAAATATTCAAATAATATGCCTCAAATATGAATTTAACAGTAGCAAAGATCTCTAGACTATTAGTTAACAGAAATTAACTTACTAATTTACATCAGGTATTCATAATATTTAACCATTATCATGAGACAAAATCACTGCCTCAGCTAAATTTTTTTTTTCTTTACCGAGAAAATAGTCTGTCTTAAATTCAGAATATAAGGAAAAAAATTTCCCTTTGTTAATGGGGTATTAGTAAAGGGACAGTATTAGTTTCGCTTTGCCTTACTCTTTGCATGTGTTATTGTAAAGGAGTTGACCAGTCTTCCAAGAGTACTTATGCAAAAGTGCTTGAAATACATTTTTGAATCATTGCAAAGTCCCTTACAATATTCTGATCAACATAGCATCAAACTGTTATCCCCCAATTTATATATATATAAAAGTTTTGCTTAAGTAAACATTTAACCTTGAAACTATTTTCTATAAATTACGATATTTTGTTTCTTAGGAAATATTTTATAACTGCCAAACCTGAAAGTCTGTTTATCATTTGACTTTCATGTTTGACAGTTAGATTTCCTGTTATTATTTTTACTTTGTTTAGAAATAATTAATTATCATTAGTAAATAAGTAGTACTTTATTAAGTAACAGCAACAATCATTTGGCAGCATATCTATGAACAAAGGCCAATAAGCAGGGCTCGGAGTTGTCCTGATATTCCTTAAATTCCTGATTTTTTAAAAAACGTCCTGAAATGTCCTTATTTTTCGAAATAAATCCTGGAATTCCTTAATTTTTTATCATATTCCTTTGAAAGTTTAATTTTTAATAATTTTACATTTTTCAGTGGTAAATTTTTCTTCCTCTGGAATATATTTTTTCTTTTAACAGCTTTCTATTCAAAAAGAAATTCTTTTTCCTTTTTTGTTCTTTTTCAAACAGGAAATAGGTTTGCCAAACATTTGTCTCCGCCTGATTTTCTGCCTTTGGTCACGAATGTCTGACATAAAAAAAATTTAGGTTTGGTTTAACCATTAAATTCTATTTTTTGCCTTTACTGTCGAAAGATTCTATTTCTAGTATTTATACAACAATTAATAATGATGGCAAAATTGTGAGAATTATTTGCCTACGTTTATGCGCATGCGTGAAATGCTTAACGCGTCATTTTGAACAATTTTGATGGTGTTTTGAAGACCGTTTATTCTTAAATTATTTGATATAAAAAGTCGGATATATGATTAATTTTGAAATGCTTAACGCGTCATTTTGACCAATTTTGATGGGTGTTTTGAAGACCGTTTATTAGCAAGTTTAGAATTTATTTTTTGAAAAAAATTAATTTTCTTTTAAAAATGCCGAGGAAAATGAAATTTTCCTATAAATGATTGGCAATGCAAGATGGGTATAAATGCTTAATTAAGACATGGTGCCGAAATGTTGACGATGTTCATTCTGCGGAGTGTTTCGTATGCAAAAGCAAATTCAGTGTTCTAAATACGGATTTTAGACAAGTGTTTGCTCATGCAGATTAAAACACAAGAAAGCTATGAGCTTTTACAAGAATCAAATACTATTTATTATCAAGTCATCAACTTCATCTGAATTCTCGACATCGACTGTAGTAGTAAATAACAAATCATGGCTTCCCAAAACAACATCAGAGAAAACCATTTTAGTTTTAATGGCAATAAAAAGATAATTATTCTTTGTCAACTTTGAAAGATTTAGCTAACATTTACGGAGAAATTTTTGACGATTCCTGCGTAGCAAAAAATCTCAAATTATTTGATATAAAAAGTCGGATATATAATTAATTTTGGACTAGCTCCGTATTTCTAAATTCTTTTGTTTCGGGATATCGGCACTTCACATTTTGTTTTACTTTTTGAGGAACTAATAAAAAACAAATAAAGAAACAGTTGGATATTTACATCTATTGGTTTGATAAACCAGGAAAAAATGTCATTTGTTACCTCGAATCACATTTTTTAAAACATTCTAAGCCAATAAAATTGTAAAAATTTTATTGAAAATAATGGTTTGAATTTAGAAAAATTAATGCAGTTGTCAATGAATTGAGTAAGAGCAAAGTTTACCATTACTAATTGATTTGGGTATGTGTTGCTTATACATAATCCATGGAGCACTATGTAATGATATTGATACAATTGATTGTATTATTGATAGATTTGCTGTAGATACTCATAAATTTTTCAAGCTATCCCTTTCAAGAAGAGAAGATTATCATTCCTTACTGTTGGAAATACTGGAAGAAACCTTAACTAGACTTAGTTTCCTTCGTTATGTTGAGAGAAGTTGGTTAAATTTGGGGTCAATTTGTGAGAAAATCGATGAGCAATATGATGTTCTAAAAGAATATTTTATTGTTGAAGTATCTAAAGAGTCGAAATATCCTCCTTCTGATTGACATCTTCGGATTATAAAACATTTGAAAGACCATAAGACATATCGGCATTTTGTTTCATTTTTTGTAAAACTTTTGAACCATATTTACTTCTAATGCAAAAAGTCTAACCTTTAGTACATGTGATGTACAGTAAGTTAAATTAACTTATTCGCAGTATCATGCTTAAATTTTTAAATCCAGAAGAAATTTGCGAAAAAAATGGAGTAAAGTTGCTATAAATAAATGTTGATTCAGGAAAAAACTGATTAAACTTAAAAACAAGATTGAAATAGGTCATGGTACAACAGCAATACGGGAAAAGCTTACGGATAAAACAACATTTCTACAAAGTGTCAGAAGTTGCTACATAGCAACTTCTAAGCATTTGCTTCAAAAACTCTCTATAAATCCTTTACTCTAAGATTTCCAGTGTTTGTCTCCTTATAATGAAAAGAGGGAGAGTCTAGGAGCTCATTTAGCAGATTAATTTAACATATTCCTCGTGAATAAAACTTCTTCAGACTTTGATAATATGAATGAATAGTGGATTCTTTACATGTGTAATGATGCGACTTTGCTTATGAATAATTATGATAATGACCAAAATATCTGTAAATATTGGAATGCAGTTTTTAATATAAAAGATGCTGGTGGTTATATAAAATATCCTACTCTTTCTAAAGTTATTATTAAAGCATGTCTGTCGTTATTAAATGTAAATTCCGAACCAGAAAAAGTTTTTTCGACTAACAATTCTGTTGTGACAAAGGAGAAAGCTTTATTGGAATTAACAGTTCAAAGTTTATTCATTTGTCATGGTGTTTTTGGAATGCATGGCAATTCTATTTCCTCCATTCCATATATAAAGAAATGATGCATTACATTCAAAAATCTCACATGCAGAATATGCATCATGTATGCCAAAATCAAAAGATGCAACACAATTAGAGAAGAAAAGAAAGGAGGAGGAAGACATAAAAGGTACTTGTGAAAAAAAGTTTAAAAAATCGCACGTGTTAGAAAAATTAATGAACTTGAGAAAAAAAAAAGAAAAATTTGTTTGATAATATTTGCTTGATAATAAGTGTGCAGCTCAAAAACTTTTGGATGATGCAAATAAAAAATAGCATGTGCTATTAGTGATGATCATGAGTGATGTGAAAGTTAGACAAATTATGCTATCTGCTGCTAATGCAGAGACTGCATCTGTGAATGATTAGTTGAAAAAGAGTAGTATTAAATTATTGGAATTAAATGCTAATGCATCCAGTTCAAAATGAACATTAGTTATACATATAAATTTACTGTAATATAAAGCATTTATCATGTAATTTATTAGTTTTTAAAAATGTTCAGTATAAAAAGTTTAAATTTCTGTATCATTTTTCATATTTTTGTATTAAAAATTAAAAACTCAAAATTTATTAATTAGTATACTCCTCTCTAAAATGTGTTATATTCATAAAACAGAAATTAGTATGTAAAAGTAACATTGGTTTTGTTTAATTATTGCCATATGTCCTGAAAAATGTCCTGATATTTCTTGAAAATATTGTCCTGAAAAAAAAATTTCAGTACTCCTACCCCTGCAATAAGTTTAGTACTGTTGGAGTCTGGCATTTGAAGGCTAGCATGTCCGTGACTGCAGCTCTTGTACCGAGCTCTTAAACTTATCAATTCACCATCAGATATTTCTTAGTCAGTTGTGTCTCAATTCCATTTATAGAATTTGGTTTTGAGTGTGATTCAGACTCGATGAGACCATGATGTTGTCAAAGATGTCTCTGTGAACTTGTATTGTCTTTAGTGGGGTGCTTTGTTTTTATAGCTTGGAATTGGGATCTGTTGCCAATTTGTACTACTATTGAGTTGATGGTTATGTTGAGCTACTTGAAGACCATTTACAATTATTTAAACTTCATGCACTTAATTGGTGAAGGAAATTTTTAGAATACCAAAACACGTTACCCTGAACATGGAATTTGGTGGTTAAATTGAACTGCTCAAAGACTATTTATAGTTATTCATCAATTTCATTCACGTAGAAGTGAAAAAAACTTCAATGGCTGTGAATCACTTTACCTGGCTAAAATCTTTTACATTTGGTTTAACCATTTGGTAAGGAGCATTTTTTAATTTGTTAATGATTTAATCATCTAAATTTCCAGGTATGAGTATGCATGGAAAATTGATCAAAACCAATGTTCATGGACAAAATCCTATTTTATCAATACTTTCATTATTATAGATGATTACTGAGTTAGCATGAAATTATCTAAATTTTAGAAACAACGGTCTGTAAATAACTTGTCAGACGAATACCACACTAAGTTACTGTGCTTTATTATATCCCACACGATATCAGAAGGTATTCCATCAATTTAGACCTTTAAATGATTGATTTTCATAAATGTTCTAAAATTCCTCTATAAAAAGCTGTTAATAGTAAGAATATGCTTTATTTTTGTAATTAATTATATAATTTGTAATTAAATTGTGTTTTATTTGTGTGTGGTCTAATGTTTCTATAGTTATATCAGGCATTTACCAATGGCACAAGACTCCACAGTATGGGTAAAAGCTGGACTTGGCATGGCTGCTGTAGCATTAGTCAGCTTATTTCTTGTGAGAATGATCAAAGCAGCATCGGATAATAGGTAAATGATTCTTTTTAGTAATTAATTAAATAGTGTGCTTTTGGAATTGGAAATTAAGTATTTTGAACTTTTTTTAGAAGAAATTTGTGTGCCTGGTAAAAAGTTATTTATTTCGTCTTTTATTTATAATGCAAAAGTATTAGTATTTAAACTAAAATTCTAAATAAACTTGTGCAATTTCTAAAATTTTATTATGTGGAATTATACTGTTTGTTTTTCTCTAGGTTGTAATTTTTAAACCTGAATTGTTTGTTACCATTTCAGCAATTGTAATTTTTCTTTTTATCATAATAAATACATTTTTAAGTATCTTATCATTAATATCCTTATTTTTAAAATGATGTTTAAATATTACTCAACTTAAGTTGATTTATTTATGGAATGAAATTCGAGCAACATTATTAATTATTGATTGATATATTAATTCTTCAATCTGGTTAAAAAAAAATATATGTATTGTTACATAGTTAATTTATGCACTTCTACTTTAAAGCAGTAAGCATGTCTTTTTTTATTGTTTTTCACCTAGATTTTATATTATAAAATTTTTTATTGTGCATCAATTAAAAATATTAGTTTATCACATTGCAAAAATTGTGTAAGTCTAATTTTATAATATAAATTGGAATGCTCACATTCTTACACTATAATTTTCTTTAGAAAAGTAAAAGGTAAATTATAATTCATTTCATGATTCAGTTTTCATTTTGTGAATTTCTTAAAACCTATGATCTGTTAAAAAAATTTTTTTTTCATTATTTAATGAATAGTAATGTGTCATAATTTTGGAGAGAATACTAATCACTGTGTTACTGTCAAATACTAATTTAAATTGTGAGTGCTTCATGCTAATATTTATTTGAATAACCTATTACTAATATTCATGGTTTCTTACTAAGATTCAAAAAAGTTTTTAATTGTTGCAAAATATTATGATGACATCATGCCAGAAATGAGTGCAATGCATTCAGACTATTCAGCAGTAGTTTAAAATAAAATATTTTTATTTTAAGTTGTTTGATAATGATTGAAATAGATGAAAAAAATAACTGTGTTAATCTGAAGAAGGTATGGAAATATTTCTAAAAACATAAATTGAATTTCCATAAAAAAATTGAATGAATTTCCATCATTATATGTTCTTTTGAGTTCAAAATTGATTTTTTTTATTATTATTTATAAAGCCCAGATTTTTTTTATATATAAAATAATGTAATATGGGTTGAATTCTTTAATGATAATATTTTGAATATTTTTTCCAAAAATAATTTTCTCTCAGCAATAAAATTAGTTTTGTTATAAGACAAACATAATGGCTCTTTAGATTTTTCTTGTGCTGTTAATTTTATTGATAATGGTACTTCTGAAATCATTCCTAATTAAAAAATTATGCAAATGTTATAAATATATTTTTATAAATAAATTTAAATTATGTTCTTAAAAGATTGTCATAATTTTGATCAATTCATGAATACTTTTTATGTTTCTTTTTCCTTTGAAATAAAATTTACCTAAAGGAGATTTAAATCGTTGTGAATATCTAGGAAATAACTTTATGATTTATATAATTTGCTTTTATTAAACTGAAATTTAGTCTGAAATTAGTTAAGAATAAGTTAAAAAGAGTAATGTTTCTTAATGTCAATTCAAAATATAGAAATATTTACAAAGAAACATTACTCTTTTTAACTTATTCTTAGTAAATATGCAGTATTTTTAGATAATATCTATTTTAAGACTGTTATTTATGTAGTTATTATTTGTTTACAGTTCTAATTTGATTAAAATGAAAAAATATTTTCTTTTTTAGTTTTGTAATTTCATTGTTTGTTATTCCAGATATTTAATTGACACTTATGTTTACATTTTGTTATGTTTTTTGAAAAAAAGTATAAGCACTACATATTTACTTTATTATTTATTTTTTTTTAAAGATTTTAAACTTTCTTTTTTTTTTTCCCTCGTCTTTAATATAAATTTTTTACTGACTTTCTTAATTAGAAAATTAAAACATTTAAATATTTTTTTTACTTATTTTCAAAACAAATAGGTGAATAGTTTTTGATAATATTACTGTATCAGCTTGTATGATCATTTATTAATTAAAAGATAAAAAGACATTTCAAATTGGTGTAAAATTATAATTTTATGCTTTTTTGAATGGTTTGAATTATTTTTGCAAGTAATTACAATGAAAACCTTAGAATAGTTTTCAAATTGATCTCTGTAAATTTAAAATATTTCAGAAATAGTTTCTGTTATTTATCTTTTGTGTGTGTTAATGTTGTATTTCGGTTGACAAAAATACTATTAATTAATAGTGCTCATTTTGTATTTATAGGTAACAGTGGATGTAATTTAAAGCTTCTTTCAAAGTTTTTGTGTTTTGTGAAGTCAACTGAGATGAATCATAGACAGTGCTTTCCTTTCTCTCAAATGGTTTATAGATATGTATCAGTACAAAGTGTTCATATATGGACCTAGAAGTTACAGAAGAGAATAATTTATTATTCATTTTGTAAAATATTTGTGATTTCCTAGGATACATAGTTTGTTTGTAAATATTGAAATATCTTTTGCAATTAAATATCATTATCTATTTATTTAAATTTTGGTAGCTATTAATGAATATTTTGAACTGCTAACACATAAAACTGCCATGTAAATTTACTTCTATTAGTTTGGGAATTAATAATTGCAAACATTTGTTTTAAAATTGGAAACAGTGTAGAGGCTAAAAAATTCCCAAACTTTGCATGCTGCCGAATGAAAACTGGAAAAAAAATCATGATTTTATGTTTTATGGAAAATGGGAGTTGTTTTTATTGTATGATAAAACATGTTTCAGTGTTTATTGCAAGAAGTTTTACTGTGTAAATTACTGCCTTCTGACAAAGCTTTTGGTAGAAATGAATTAATTATTAATATATTTTGTCATAAAATTTCTTTCTTTTTAAACAGCTCAAACTTTTATCTTATTTAGTTAAGATAATTATGATTAAAAATATCAGTGACTATGTAATTTCAAAGTTCTTTAATACATTTTGTTAAAAATTCTGTATAAAGCAGCACTGAAAATGTTTAACTATGTTATGGTTAAGTTTTTTTTCCTTTTTTTCACCTAAATAATTCTTATTTTAATGTTATTATGAAATATCCTTATTGTAAGCAAAAACTTATATTTTTCCATACATCTCTGAATATAGTTATAGTCTTAAAATCTCTTGTACATATTGCATAACAAATATATTTATCATCATAAATATTGAGTTATTAATAAAGTTTTCAAAAAATGTGAATTTGTGTTAGAATCTCATTTTACTGTGTTAGAAACTCATTTCATTTAAAATCTGAATGTATGAAAATAGGTAATCATGCTTGAAAAAAAATCGTTAATAATTTACATTTTTTTTTATTATTAAATCTGCTTTATTTTACAATATTTGCCTTATTATTACTTTATTTTAATGCTTATATTTGTTAAGTTCTGGTTATCTTCATTGCATATAATATTTATAATGTATATATCTCATAACTTGTATTATTTAAATTCTTAAACATAGGTTTCTTTTTAAGACTTATTGAAAAAGACTTAATTCTTTAAAACTGTTTTTAAAAACATTCTTTTTATTAATATGATTTAAACTAGAATTTATCATTTTTATATTTATTAAAAAATAAGATTTAACTTTTTAATATAAATATTAGCTACAAAAAGAGAATCTCATCAACAAACTATTTCTTATTACTAATCTATCTAATTTGTAATTTGTATGTCCATTCAAAAAGATGTTAACACAAAACATATAGGTATTCAAAAAAAAAAAAAAAAAAAAAAAAGATTACTTTTTATGAAAATATAAAGTGAAAATACTTATGTGATATTTAGTTTTGTGAGTTTTTTTTTTTATTTATTTATGAAATGTGTTTATTAAATAATTTTAAAAATAACGCATTGTAAATAAAAATAGGAAGTCTTACAAATTATTTTTTTGTCATAGTTACCATAATTTTTTCTGCATTTATCATTTACTCTTTTCATGCAGTTAATAACATGAAAAATGAATGTCTATTTATATATATTCATGAAATTACTTGCATATCCTTCTTATGCCCCTATTTTTAAGTGTGAATAGGGAAACAAATTTATGTCATGTGATATAATAGAAATAAAAGATAGCAAGTTAGTCTGAAGTTTTAATTTACAGTTTATCATTGTAATATCATTGAAAATTAAGTTTCTGATTACATACCTAAACTGGAAGAAGCGAAGTACAAATCAGTACTTTGCTTTTTTAAGTTTAAGCATTTCATTCATGAAATCGAAAATACCATTTTTTGAAGATTTGTATTCTGTACATTTCCTTTGTATTTTTAATATTCGTGCAATTTTTATAGCATTAATCTTTCCAATATTTTCTTAATCAATTTTTAACTAAAGACAAATAATTTACAATGTTTAAGTATTTTGTGTTATTCTGTAAAAGTTTTGTAAATATGTATACTTTTCCCATGCCTTAGTTTAATAATACAGACAAATCATTAAAAAATATTCAAAAATTATATTTCTTTGAGTATGTGTTGGAAAATATATTACACATTAACTTGTAAGCCATGGAAATATTTCCTTAAGACTATCGTTCGATGAAACATAGTTTTTGCTGTTTAGGAAATATACCAGCAGTAAATTTGTAACTCATATCAGGTTCAACTCCATCTGGTGTTTTAATATTGAACTTCTGCATTACACTCACGAAATACAAATAAGTAGTCATTGTAGCAATGCCATCTCCTGGACAGTTTCGTTTCCCTGAAAAACAAAAGTATTATAATTCAGTAAAAGTATAGATTTCATTTATAAAAAACTCAGTAATTTTATTTGTTAGAGCTAAGTCATGTATGTGAATATATTTTGTAATTAATAAATATGTATTTACTAGACTACTCGGCAAATAAAAGTTTAATTTGGTTACAGTTTTAACTATTATTTTATAAATATATTTAATAAAAGAATAGTATTTAATTTATAAAAATATTTCAGAGAGTGACTTTTATTAATTTTTCCGATTTTCACGTAATGTTAAGATCACTTTGATAAATATTTATTCACAAAAGCTGTGTGTCTTCTGTATTCTATTTACTGATTGTTTACATAAACACCGGAATTTAATCATAGTATTAAAGAAAATTCGAAGTTATATTCAAAAGACATTCAAGCTTAGATACGAAACATCAGTTCTGTTTGATAATTTTTTTTAAAGGAAAACAGTTATATAATAAAATATAAAACAGCTTCATAACTCATCTTGTTGTTGATTCTTCGGTATTCCCTTTCATAAAAAAATGAATCTCTTCATAAACAATATGAAATAGCTGGATATAAAAATATGTTTTATAAAGGCACAAGTACAGGGAGTTCCTTTAAACTGTCAAATATCGTGCTGTTTTGACATAAACTTTACAATTTTTGATCTATGAGTTCATGTTCTATAAGTGCTACAATTAAGTCAGTGTTGCCATAGCATTAGAAATCTCTAATGCAACACTAAAAAGCTTGTAATGAAGTTGGTCAATTAAAAAGTTTCATTGAATATACACTGCTCAAAACAATCAAAGGATATTGCGGTTTCAGGTGGATCTTGTGGCTGGGAAACTTTTTAGCTGATTGATATATGATCGACAGACGTAGTAGATTATATGAGAATAAATTACACATGTTTGGCAGAAAAAAAATGCATTTTATTGCGCATTTATGTACAAAAGGATAAAACACAATTTGTGCATATAAGAAAAAAAGAATAAGAACAGGTGTTTTCTTCAAAGGAAATCATTTTCGGTAAGGGGTATGGTCTCCACGGACGGCCAGCAACGTTAAACGCCTTTGTGGCAGAGGCTATTAATCACGAGTTGGGGTATTCTGTTCCACTCTTCCATAAGAGTTCTTTCCAGTTCTTGAACAGTTTGTGGGGGTGGTTGGTGGTCAGCAACTCGTCTTCCTAAAGTGTCCTAAACGTGCTCTATTGGATATTCATGTCTGGAGAACAAGCTGGTCATTGCATTCGTACGATTCCTTCCTCGAAAAGGAAATCCTCCACCAGGTTAGCACGATGTGGCCTGCAGTTATCGCCCATTAAAATGAAGTCCTCTCCGATTGCTGCAGCGTAAAGGACTACAGTAGGTCTGAGCACCCCATCCCTATATCAGAGACCAGTCAGAGGTCCATCTCGAATGATGTAGAAGTCTGTGCGCCGGTCAATGGAGATGCCACCATACACCAACACCCCCTACTGCCAAATCTGACACATTTGTGCACGGACGCAGGATTATTCTTACTACCACGGTCCCTCCAGATGAAAATACGCCGATAATCAGGATGAACAGAAAAATGGAACTCTTCAGAAAAAAGAACGTTGCTCCATTCATTTCTCCTCCATTTCATATACTCTGTTGCCCCCTCCCTGCGGTCACGACGATGCCTTGATGTTAACACATATCATAAGTCGGCGAGTATACAGACTTACACCATGGAGACAGTCTGAGTTGAAACCGTGGTGTCAGTAGCCGAGCGAAGGTGTTGGAGAAGAGGAGCGTTCATATTTCGGTGTCTCCGAGCCGTTAACACTAAATAAAGATCTTCATTGGGCGTTATTGCTCGTCTACGACCTTGCCCTGGTCTTTGGCCTGCACTTCCAGTCTCCAAAAAACGGTTCCAGATCCTAGAAATCATACTTTGTGACACTCTAATGGCTTGCGCTACTTCGGCCCCCTTCTAAACTACCATCAATTCTCCAAGCTTCTGAATCGGTTAAATGACTTTGCTTAGACATGATACTCATCGAAACAAAGCAGTCATTGAATGCCGATCATCCTTGTCTTTTATTCTGTTGAAAGTCAAATTTCATTCACTACCGCTGAAGCGACGTTTTTGACGTCGAACTCAAAATTAGCATACTCCACAGTTTGGAAATCAGAAAAATTTGTATTGTGATTCTCTTCCATTTTCGGCAAAAAAATTTCGCTTATACTTTTATATAAAACTTACAATATCCTTTGTTTTGAGCAGTATATAAAATTTATGTTTATAGAACTAAAGCAAGTAAAGAACTAATTTAGTTTTTAAAATAATATTAAATTGTTTCTAGTGTGTCTTCTACTACATATAAAAACTTTTTAGGGTAAAATCCTGAAGTTCAATGCCATTGTGATAATGATATTCTTAAAATTTTAAACATTTTTAAAATTAAAATCGCATTCATAAAAGTAACATTTTTCACCTAATAATTTACATTTAGCTTCTGAGGGCCCTACAAATTAAACTCTTTTATTATTTATAAATTTTAATTTATATAATATATACAATTTTATTTAAGAAAAACATAAATTGACTATGAAAACATGGAACTTTTACCAAAAGAGAATGGTCCGTATCCATCAACCTTTGAAAGTCTAACTGAACCATCTTTTGCTAAGAATCTTTCAGGCTTGTATTCCATTGGATCTTCAAAATATCTAGGATCGTGCATCATAGCCCAACTGTTGCATACTATGTGAGATCCCGCGGGAAATTCATAGCCTTTGAAAGTGAATGCTTCGGTAATACTGAAACGAAAGTTAATCAAAACTTCTGTGTATTTTGCTCGTTAGTGTGAATTAATTTTTTTACTATACATTAAAAAATGTAACATTAATATCAATCCACTTTAATTTATGTAGATTTCTTTAAGTATTCAAAAAAAGGCAGGACCCCTCATATTTAGACATTTGCCATTTATATAATGTGATTAATAATAATTATAAAAAGCATTATTATACAGATTTGGTTAAATATGAATAAAGAGTAAAACTAAAT
>JAPDSC010122454.1:0-21346 GCA_026290005.1 Latrodectus geometricus | reverse complement strand
GATATCCTTTTTCTAAGAATTACTACTTGAAATATTAGCTTTTTAATTTTTTTCGGCCATTCAAAGATGACTTAAGGAATTGAAAAGCTGTAATTAAAAAAAATTCATCAACAATAATTTTTAAAATTTTATCTCATCATATTAATATCTTAAGCATTTTCTTAATTTCATTTTAAATAAATGGTGTATCTTTGTCATTTGTAATTTTTTAAATCAGTAAGGTGAAAATATATAAATTTTTAATTAATTTTAGTTGTTAATCTATTATTTATGGTAAACAAATGTTGAGTTCTATTTATAAATTAAAAAATAAAAGAATGGAAAATATTATAGAAGCAGTATAGTTATTAAAATGAAAGATATAAAAATTGAACGAATTAGCTTAAATTGAATTCTACTATATATATATTACTGCTCTTATGTTGCACAAAGCTTTTTTATTACTTTTTTATGCTTTAGATATGTTATCCACCTAAATTTTAAATCTTGCATTTAATTTTCTTTTGCATCATGACAACCCAATGAAACAAAAGTTTATTTTATTACTCAATATAACATTATAATTATATTTTACATAGTTTTTTATAATTTGTAATTTTAATACATAAAGTTTTTTTTATTTAAAATGTTCTGAGCTATATTTAAATACAAATATTGCTTACATTTAAGGATATAACAAAATTTCTTAATTTTTCACAGCTCATTTTTCATACTTTTTATTGAAAAATTAATAAATTCTATTCTCACTTAAGCTAAAATAATTGTTTAAATTACTAAATCATGTAGTCATTGAATCATGTTATAAAAACAGTCACATAGTCTTTAATTGTTTAAATTACTAAATCATGTAGTCACTGAATCATGTTATAAAAACAGTCGCATAGTCTTTAGTGGGGAAAAAACTGATTTTCTAGACATTTATTTCCTCCATAGGAAAATCTGATGCCAAATGCCAGTTCAGGAAATGTTGCTATTACATTAGCTAATGGCAACATTCTCAAGGTTCCAGTAGAAAAATTCAACAAAGATGAGCCCGATCAGTCTGCAATCAACATATCAGAACAGCTTGCACAGTCTGGAATTTGGCAAAGTATTGACCAGAAGGCTCAAAACACGACAGTTGTCATTGAACCTAAAATGAATAACTCTGTTAGGTAAGCAGATTTGTTAGAAAAGAGCAACACATTTTTCCGCTGAAAAAGTGTATATTTCACTTGATAAAATTTTAATTAATGGGATAATCTAGGGCATATTTCAGATGAATGCATTTAAAGTTGTCATACTTAATCATACTATGCATACTGATTTTTTTTTTATGGTATATATTTTGGAATTATTTTCGGAAACAAAATCAGTCTGCAATACAAAGAATTTTAATAAACTATGAAGACTTGTGTTACTATATATTTTCAAAAGTAATTATTTTGAACTGGAAAAACTTTGTTTTATTTTTTGAAAAAATTGATAATTATATTTATGCCATTAAAACTTTTCTTGCTAAGGGTTCTATCTCAACTAATTTTAATTGCATTTTTATAAATATTTATAATTTTAACAGTATTTTTGTTTCTTTGTTATGCTAATTCTTAAGATTTTCATCTGTAAGATTGGCATATTTTATGCAATGCATTTTAAGAATTTTATTTATATTTTGAAACATCATGCTTTTGCTAACATATTTATTTATAAAATTGCTTAGTTCCATTTAAAGTTTTATTGCTGCCTTTATTTGAAAGTTGCAACAATTTTTATGGTGTTGAAAGCTAAAAATCAACTATTGTGTGAGAGCTTTTATTCCACACTAAAATATTTAATCTGTAACAACTTTTATTTTTACAATTAAACTCATTAAGTTGATAAGTAATCTTATTACTATAAGGTCATGTAAATTTGTTAGCATTGAAAAAATTAAATTTTAAACTGTTGAAACATTTACAGCAATGAAATTTCAACTTTCATTTGGCTCTTCAGAATTTGCATAAAAAATTTTCGATTTTTATTTCAATTACATTTAAATCAATATTTTAATTTCTATACAATCATATTTAACATTTTTGGTAAATTTTTATTTACTATCTTTCTTAATGGTTGCTTTAATTTAATGACAATAATCCAGCTTTGAAATTAATAGTTACTTTTTGTTATAGTAAGTAATTTCTTTTATTTAACACGAAAAAAAGATTTTCTAAATAAATTCTCTGGTATTTTACAATCTTGCTTCTTTTATTTTGTACTTTGATGTGATTAAATTTTATTCTTCATAATCCTTTTAAGTTAGAAATAAAGCAATGTTCCTTCAGCTTAGTAAATAAATATCCATTAATTAAGTCACATGCATAATAATTGGTGCATGCTTTGTTTTTTAAAAAGGCAAATTTATTGTTAATCGATCTAGTTAGACAAATATACATGTTGTAGATTCCTTTGTTAATCAAAAGTCAAATAATATTGCTAAATCATTGGAATTTTTATTTTATTCAAAATAAAGTCAGTAGTCAAAAGATAATCAAATACTTACTTTTTTTTCTTCTTTCTTGTGGCTTAAAAGATGTGGTTAGCAAGGAGCTAGTTTGGGAAACATTTTCCTCAATTTTCTTTCAAATTCTACTAAGACTTAGTTTTAGTGGAATCTAATTTAGCTAATGCAATAAAGTGCTTTCCTCTCGTATTTCAAACACATGAAGTACTGTGTCATGTATATTTCTACATTCCATTTCTCCATCCTTTAAAAGCCAATATATATTTTGATTATGGCTCACAATGTAATTGCTTTGATATTCTAAGTAAGCTTCAATTTTATATGGAATATGTACAAATTTTATTTTTCCTGGAAAGGGAGTTCACATCATTTATAAGTAAACATTATTTCCCAAACTCAAAATTGGACAAAAAGTTATATTTTTTTAAAGTATGGGATCTTTTTGTATAATTATTTAAAATAGATTTTTATTTAGTGATTATGTAAAATGTACTTGTTATCTTTCTATTTTTACCATGAAAATGTGTGACTATTCATTTTTCTGATTAAAATATCTGCTTTTTATTTTTGTTTGAAATTTTATTGACAAATTTCGAAACTTGTACTGCTTTCAATACTCAATTTTGTTAAAAATAACTATGAATTTGTTGTATGTTTTAAAACATTTTTCTTTAGTGTAGAATGTAGAGAATTGGCAGTGATATTTTATAAAATTAGTTTCATTTGAAAATATAAATTAATGGTATAAAATTCATCTTTATAGATGATTAAGTAGCATTCAAAAAATAAGTATTTTATTTCAAAATTTAAATTATGTTAGTGCTCTTCATTTTCTATTATGAGATAAAAGTAACATAGTTAAATATTCTTTATTTTTGTGACATCTTGTTTAATGAAAATATATTTTTAAACAAATGCTTTATTTAATAGAAGAATATGTGAAAATATAATTAATATTAGAATAGCAACAGTCGTAACATAAGCTAGAAATTAATATTCACATTATTCAAGTATAAAATTGGTGATTCTCAGCAGCTCATTGAATCCAAATATATTCCATAGTTAATATGTGCATAACTCCCATGTCAAATTTGATATGGTTTTCTAGAAATTTCTAGAAAACCAATTTAGCTTGGCTATAATTTAACTAAATTTATTTCTACAGTTTTTTTATTAACTGCACTATTATATGCACGTGTATAATTAATTATATGCACATGTAACTTATATATAATACCAATCTGAATTTTCTTAGAATTTAATAATCCCTGAAAAGCATTTAGGTTCCTGTCTCTGGTGCTTAGAAGAGAAAATCTGTTACAGATAATTCTGTTACAGATGTTCTGTAATTAGAATAACAGATACTTTATGAACAAGTTTCATGTTTTTGATCCATGAATTCTATTTTCATAAATTATTATACTACCTTTTAGGCACTAATTAAATTTACAGTAAATTTTTAGCACTATCAATAATATATTTTTTCCATTTATAGTTTAGATTTTTAAAGTTAAGAAACTAAAAAAGAATTTTTGTCACCTGACTGTTATAAGTTAATACATAATAGTGTAGTAATTTATTGTAATAGTTATTCTTACTGTTATGTAAAACAGGATTTTTGTCATCTCAACACTATAGAAAAAGAATTTTCCTAGCTTTAGAAGTTGAGTTTCACTGTTTCAGCAACAGCTTAAACATACTTTGCTTTTTGAAGTGTCCTTTAGTTTCATAAGTCCAGGAGTTTTTCCATATGATTATTTGGCAAGTATTCCTATAATATTTGCCAATTATTCATATGATAAACAAGTGTCATATTCTACAACAAGTGTGAAATTTTTGATTTTTCTTGTCTCAATTTCCATGAATATCTTTTATCATATATATGAGCTAAATTTTGGTTTTCTTGGGGCTTTCCCCAATAATGTTTGGTGTTCAAAACTGATATTTTTATATTTGTTATCCACTAAAAATAGCTTTAATGCAACTGGCACGATGAAACAACAGGGATTCAAAGTATTAGAAATTTGAAATGCCATATATTAATTTATAAAATATTTTATCATATTCCTTGTTAACTGGGATATTTATGAATTTTTATTATATAACAAATGTTAAAACAAATGATCAGAATAACTTAAATTTCACTTTAATACAAGTAAAAAAATAATTACTAATAATGGCAAAATAAAAATTACAAAAAAGACAAAATTTCCACTCCAAAAAAAATAGCAGCCTCAGATTTGGTAAATAATTGTGTATGTAGTATCTAATAAGTAAGTTTTATTTACTCAACAGAAAATTATGCTTGATTTATATAGTGCTACAAACTATTTTATAAATTCACAACATACAAATTAAAATTAATGGCACTTAAAAGAGAAATTTAAATGGTTATGTATTGGATATGATTTTTTAGTTGAAATTCGAAGTTACAAGAATTTTAATTAAAATAGTATCTCAAAATAATTTAAAAGTTTTATAAACATTTTATTTTTAAAAAAAAAAAAAAAAAAAAAAAAACTTTTTCAACTTTTTATAAGATAGCAAACATCAAACAGCTTTTGAAACATAAGTGTTAACTTTTCACTACTAAATTTTGACAAAAAAAATTAATGATCTGCTATTGCATGATATAATAATTCATAATTTCAAATAGGAATGTATATTTTAAAAATGTGAGTATTCAAAAAAGCGATATTTTAAAAATAAAATCAGCTGTACTTTTTATCCATTAATGGTTTTATAATAAACTCAAAAATTTTTATTTACAGCAAGAAAAAACGAGGTAAAAAGAAGGATGCAATCTGTGACGAAGAGCACAAGCGTCTCTCTACCATGGCAGAAGAAGATGATGAAGATGACTGCGGAATTATGATCAGAATTGATGCTCCCACACCCACCCCTTCCAACGTCACATCCGCTCACAGTTCTCCCAAACACTCTAGAAAGGGTGCGGACCAGAACGAGACGTCGGTGTGATGAGTTGAAACAATGAAATTTCATGACATGATGCTGCATTGGGAAATGCCCTTACAAACTGCACGTACCCACACCTGCTGACAGCTCACTAGCATAAATTGTACATATAAATAAATAAAAGGGGGTAGTGCTAGGCATATGTAATTTAGTCTTCCGCAGTGAAATTAAATTCAGTGAAATGTGTTAGGAGAGTGATTGAGGTTAATGTTAGTACAAATACTGATATTTGAACTTAAAAAAATGATAGAAGGTTATTGATGGACAGCAAAGATCCATGTTATTTTAACAGTTAAAATTTTAAAATTGATTTTTGCCTAAAATTTGTTTTTGCAATTTCACTGTAAAATTAGAAATAATATCTATTAAAAATATGATTAGAAATATCTTCAAATTCTCAACATTTAACTTACTTTTATCATCAGGAGTTATTTTTATGCTTTTAAGTGTTTTTAGAGACTTACCAATTTTAAAGTACTGTTAGTCCTTAATTAGAAAATTTTAAGTACGTTTTTCTTTGAAATTAAAGCAGTGTTTTCATGAATCATTTTTTAAACATGCAGTAGAAAATGACAAGTATAAATTGCTTTGTTAAAATTTCAATTTTTCATTTTAATATTACGATACTTGATTTTATTGCACTTCTTAAATTAGTTTTTTAAGATTTGCAATTATAATTGTCACTATTATGCATAGGAAACTAGAAAAATAATATGATATAGATAGACTATACCTTGAAAAGTTAAAACTATGTTTATAGAGAAAATATAAAACTTTTTTAAAATGACTGTGTGATTGACATTAGTATTAAATGTAACTCATTACTGTGAAAGTATTATGTATTATTTATTTACATGTTTGTAATATTTTTATTGCTTTGTAAGTTTAAAAGTATCATAATAGTAGCTGGCAAAAAAAAAATGTCATCAACATTATTTTCTTAGATTTGTTTTTAAAGTAACTCATTTGAGAAATACTCTAGTGTGATGATTTAACAAGTAATGATATGGCGTTTACTTGTTAATATTCCTAAAATCTGACGCTGTATGTTTTTATATAATAAAATATTTATGAAAGAAAGATTATTTAATACATTAATATGAAAGAAAAGATTGTATGTGAAAACCCACTAAAGAAGTGGGTACTTAAATAATAAATCAATGATTCTTCAGTGAATATTAACAAATTATGTTCCATGTCATTGTTATTATTCAAATACGAACAAAAATTGTATAAAACTAAACATTCCTAATTAATGAGGTCGAGCATTACAACTGTGATACAATTGATAAATAAAATCATTTCTGTCATAGCTGTAATGCATTATCAGTTATCTTTAAATGTGTACAGCTCACATAATGAGTTATTTAAGCAAGTTTAAAGATTTTTGGAAATAAACTATTTTAAATGCTTAAGTTTGATTATTTAAAAAAAAAACATAAATTTTAAAAATTGATATTTTTTTTTTTTCAATTTATGTTTGGTAATAAAATGTTATTTAAAAATGTAAATTAAAGAAAAAAACATTTCAATATCGGTTATGAAACTACTTTATTGATTTAAATGTCTGTTTTTCACACATAAGTTAAGAAAATTATGCAGAAAAAAATCGAATTATTTGAGGTGTGGACTTTAAAATGTTAGTTAGCCCTCTACAACGAAGTAAAGAAAATATCTATTTTTTATTTATAAACTTAAAGTTTCCAATATATATGTGTAAATTAATGACATTTTAAAAAATGAATAAATCTCTAAATATTAGTGTTTGTGTTCATTTTAATAATTACAGTTTGAAAACATTAATATTAGCTCTACAGTGTTTGTTTAAAGATTCTAGATTTAAAAATAACTTCTATAGCACAATTATTAGTATTTGGATTGTTTCATTTATCTGCCATAAGGTATTAATGAAATGTGCTGTGCTTAAACTCAATTTTTATTTTCCTGTTAGATGATATTCTGTTTTGTAGATACAATAAAAACAAGATTCTACATTAATAATAAATTTTTTTAAGAAAAATTGTGAGACAATAATAAAATTAAACAAAATTTTATCTTATAAATCAAATTAAAAACGTATGAAACAATGAGGATCAAATAAATTTCTTATATGAAAAACAATATTAATCTATAATATGGGGATTATCAGAGTTTAAAATTGATAAGTGTTATTACATCTAGTACAAATCTGCTCTTGATAATTAAACAGCCCAAATTAAATTATATCTACAACCATTACACAAGCAAAGAATGAAATGAAGGTTGTCAATTTTTTATCTTTTCAAATATTATAGCTAAACTCGAAAAACAAACAAAACTCTAGAATACCCTTGAATGAAGTATAATTCTTTTCTAGAGTTAAAAACTTTTAAAAAGGCAACTCTTTTGGTTACATGGTCAGACTATTTTTGTTCTCCAATTATATTAGATTTGTTCTAAAAATTACGCTTTTAAAAATCCAAAACAATTCTTACGTCAATTTTAAATATATTGATTGTTTTCTCCATTTAACTTAAGCATACATCTTAATATACAAACTCACTCACCTTTTTTCAGGATAATTGCTCATATCTTACATTCATAGAAAAATTAAAACTATGTAATGAGGGATGGTGTATAATTCAAGTATAGAAATCACAAGCTTAACCCTTCTTTGCATAATGGTGGAAATTTCCATCATAACCTATAATGCCCAAAAATTATATAAAAGAACAAGTTCACTTTAAGTGGATCGTGTTTGGATACCTTTTGAATGTCCATTGCATAAAAAGAAACATAGCTGTCAAAAATAAACAAGTGTCATTATCAGTACTTAAAGTTATCTCATTCCGCTGTTTGTTGTAGTTGCAATAAACGCATGATTTCGTTTATAATTTTGTTTTATTATATTAGAGTTTCTATTGCTAAAAAATTGAAAATGAGTGGAAGAAAGGTTTGTAACACGTGTTATTTTCCTCTTTTATTTCTATTTAGTACTAAGCTAATGATCTAACTTTGGATGATGATGGAAATTTTTAGCATATTGTTTTTTGCTAAATTTATACTATAAATATATACTAAGATATTTTTTAGCCATTTTTCCTTTAATTTTGAACATGAATTATATCAACTTGATTTATTTCACCAATAAAGAAAAAATCATGCAAAGAAGGGTTAAAGCAAAAAAGAAAGGATTTTTAAAAAAAAAAAAAAAACTGCACCCTAATTTAAAATCTAGAAATGTGAAACTATCTATATAAACTTCATGTGCAAGATTTTTCACATTTAGGTGCCTTTGAGAGAATCGAACAGATAAATTATTTCTTTTATGAATTCTTGACTTTAATTTTAGCAAATTGTCTGGGGAAAGCATTATTTTAGCTTATAATTTTAAATTTATTTGTAGGAGAAAAAGTACCTCTGCAAACAGAGGCTCTATTTTCAATCTAGATATTTATTTTTGTAAAATGTTTAAATTTCACTATAATATTTTAATGAAAATAAACCATTCTCTCATGTTTACGATATATGAATGGTATTTAACATCTTCCGAGGAGTTGCTTTTAACGTACTGAACTACTTCAAAAGTTCTTTCCAGTCTTTGAGCTTTGAAGTAAACTACAAATGACAATCAAATGCAAATGTAAAGAATCCAGATTTGCTTTATTGCAGTAATCTTTCTTCTGAATGATGAATGTTACTGGAAGATAAGGGAAAACTAAGGCTTAGAGTAAATTTCATCTAGTTATCCCATAACAATTTTGTAAATAAAATAATTCATTTGTTCATTGATGAGACATTCTAATCCAATGAAGACTGAGTCTTTTAAAATCATTAATTTGTGTTTTTTTATTCATCAAAATTGTCATTGGTTATCTTTAGTGAGTTAGAAAATAAATATTGTATTTCTTAAATTTTCCACCCTGATGGAAAGGATTTAATGAATAAATTGGTAATAGTTAGGAGTATTTTTTAATTTATTGTTTATTGAATTCCAATAGGACATAAACCAATATGTTAATTGGAAGATTTAAACTATAGCCATAAAAAAAATTTGTTATTTATTTTAATGCATTAAAATATCATTAGATGTAAGGATGGCGATGTTTTAATAATACCTGTAGTATTAGATGTCGTATGCTTTTCAGAATAAAGTAATGAATTTTTCTGGTTAAAATGAATACTCTGATAGGATTTGGCTCATTAATTTATTGTTTGGATTGTGTGTTGGATTTTTTTCATAGAAATTGTTTATTTTTCAAAGAATAATAGCATTTATTTAAATACTAAAAGTTAAAGATAAATATTGAAAAATATTTTGTATTTGTGATTCATTTAATGCTATTTATTTTTTCATATTCTACTTGTATTATGAATCTGCATAAAATAGATTTGTTTAAACTATAAGTTTTTTAAAAATTTACTCATATTCGAGTAAATATTTTGCCAGTTTTTCCAAGTCATCAAAATTCATTATGCGATATAATCACATCTAATAAAAAAGGATGCAGTAAAAAGCCAATTCTTTTTATAGGAACTAAGACATTACACTAATCACATTTTAACAATTTGTAAAAAAAAATAACTAAAACATTCTTTTATAAAATTAATATCTAAAAATTCATTTTTTGTTTAGCTTGTGTATATTTAATTCATGTGAATAAAATCATTTCATACATAGTAAACATAAGAATTTATGCAGGTGTCAATTATAATTTTTAAAGCATTAGTTCCTCTTTATTATTGTTGCCATTTTCTTACTTATAATAATGTAAATAATAATTTAGTTCATTAGAAAACTAAAACATTTTTGTATACTGGTGTGTAGAACAAAAAGTGACAATGTCAAATGTATTTTAATGTTCACAACATTTAAATTAGGTATATTCTAATTTAAAAAAATCTGAATTATAATTAGCAATATAAATAAATATTTTCTATTAAGAATTTTCTTAAAATTGGTTTAAAAAAATTTTTTATTTGATTTCCTATTGGCAATTATCTCGTTCACATTAAAAAGAAATGCTGCAATTAGATTGTAGTACTCAGAAAAATAAATTTAGAAATGTATGTTTGGTTTATATATACAATATTAATGTAATTGTTTTCATTACTGTATGTTCTATGTAGTCAGTATTAAACAAATATATGTATAATTTTTATAACTATGCATAGCCACAAACTATAATAAAATGTTTAATGTAAATTAAGACTAATATGTATGCTCCATTTGAAAATTCCTTGATATTTTAAACCATAAGAATCTTAAACCTCAAAAGTTAGTTCTCCTACAATATATAAATCAACTTGTGGGTGAAAGTATGCACAAGTATAAATCCAAGTTCATGAGGGTCTTCATTACGTTGGTTAGGCGACGTTAAGAGGGTCTATAGCTTTTTCATCACAAGGAACGGAAGTAATGTCATTTCGTCTAGTTAGGCACCCAGTGAGTAGACTATTTTGAAGTGGATGGGTCTTCGTAATTTAGAAGCAGAAGAGCCCCAAACTTAGCTTCCTTCCCAGAGATATCATTTCACTTGGAGGACATTGCGACCACGACATATTTTAAGTACCCCAGCCGGCATAAGTCGGATCTTTTATTGCGTCGAAATTCCAACTGCTTACCTTTCTGTAACTAGAACGAACGCCCTACCCAACCAGACTACCGCGACCTCATTTTTATTATTAGATCAAAATATATATTAGGTTGGGGAAAAAGTAATCCATTATTTTTTCGGTAGACGTCTGTAGTGATCGCTATCTCGTGAGGTATCTATCAAACAACTTCAGATTTATGCTCGTTGGAAAGGTGACATTGGACACTAAAATATCCTCTTCCGGTTTTTTGTTTGATTCATTCAGTTACGAGTACAAGGTTTTAAAAATAGAAGACAACAAACAGACAATTCGATACATTTTCGTTTTTCTCTTGTAACGGTGAAAATGATAGCCAGGTGACTAAAATTGTGAAAGGTGTTTATCGTCCTATATAAGACTGTAACAACCAGTTATGTACAATTTTTGTTTAATCGATTCCGTTCGGGTATTTTTGATGTTAGAGATTCACCTCGCATGTGGATACAGCATCGTCGTAAATGTCTATAAAATATCAAAAATGATCGAAGTTCACCGCATGTCAGCAGTCGTAACGCGCAAGACCTAAAAATCTACATGAAAGTTGTTTTAAACTATTTTACAAAGTGAATCCAAAAGAAGTTACATAAAGTTCACGTAAAAATAATGGATTTCTTTTTCCCCAAACTAATATTAAATTCATAATCTAATACACAATAATTTAAACAAAATTTTTACCTCGTGTAAAGATAAATACATTAAACTCCATTCCATAATTGAATTTTCATCTCGACATGAAAAAAATATAAAATATGATTTATAATTCAGAACTATTACATTTTATAAACCTAGAGATTTATTTAAATGAAGAATTTCAGTAAACGAATTCTCACAAACTCACTTCTCTTTATTCTGATTCTTATACAATTTTATAGGATACTTTGATAGGAATTTTAAGATTGATAAAATGAATGAATGAACTAACAAAAATATTTTAAGATAGTGCTTTGAATTAAAATAGATATTTCTATTGTGTATATAATTTTATACTTAAAGCTAGTTAATTTTATACTTAATTCCATTTCCTGAAACTCCTTCTTAAATTGTAATATGATTATAAAGAGTATATATTTTTTTAAATAAGAGTAAGACTGTATAGATAATGATTAGAAAACAAATTATATGCAAAACATTTTTGGCATTTCAAAATTTTTAAGATTCATTACAAAACAAACTGGCCTTTTATATCAATATTGGCTTAGCTCTCAAATATGATTTCGAATTTTCTCATTTTAAAAAGTGTAAAACAAATTTAAATAATCAAACTCTTTTCAATTTTTAACAGGATGAATTTTTCTAATAAATACCCCACCCATAAGTTCTAATAACTAAAACATAAAGCTCTTGTGAAAATTATAGATTGTGATTCTATCAAATTGTTCAGTTTCCTTGAGTGATAAAAGGGACAGCTCTATCAGGGGTGAGCTGAATTTTCTAGGTCACGAGCAATTTTTAATTCCACATTTATCTTGCGATGACCTTCAATGACGATCGGGCTTTAAGCATGTATACTTTTATGCCTACACACTGCAAATTAGTATCGAGAATCACTCCAAGATGATGGCTTATCAGTTCTCCTTTATATACAACTCTGGACATAAATGCCCCAAACATTAAAGCCAAACAGGTAGCTGATTGGATAGTGCTCTAGCCTTCACTCAAACAGTTCATTTGAAAGCAGCTGGGAGCGCTAAATATGTCGTGAGAGATACGTCTAAATATATCCTCCAAACGATACTTCAGAAATTGGCAATCCAATTGTTGAAGTGTTTTATGATTGATTTGTGCTTCAAAATCTGGAAAATCCCACTTTGCAACTTCCAACTGGTAGAGACCAACTCTGGTCTAAATATAGGGAAGCATGCCGGTGTACGCACACACACACACATAATTCGCGTGAAAAGTAATCCAATATTTTTTCGGTAGACGTCTGTAGTGATCGCTATCTCGTGAGGTATCTATCAAACAATTTCAGATTTATGCTGGTTGGAAAGGTGACATTGGACACTAAAATATCCTCTTGCGGTTTTTTGTTTGATTCATTCAGTTACGAGTACAAGGTTTCGAAAATGGAAGACAACAAACAGAAAATTTGATACATTTTCGTTTTTCTCTTGTAACGGCGAAAAAGATAGCCGGGTGGCTAAAATTATGAAAGGTGCTTATCGTCCTATATATGACTGTAACAACCACAATTTTGGTTTCGTCGATTCCGTTTGGGTATTTGGATGCTAAAGATGTACCTCGCATGGATACAACATCGTCGAGAATGTTTGTAAAATTATCAAACTTGACAGCAGTCGTAGCTTCGCTCAAGACCTAAAAATCGACATGAAAGCTGTTTTAAACCCTTTTACAAAGCGAATCCAAAAGAAGTTACAAAAAGTTCACGTAAAAATAATGGATTTCTTTTTCCCCAAACTAATATTTGCAGCGGTGCGAAAACCCTTTTAAACTTCACGACTGGGCTCCTTAACTTTCGTGTGCACTGTTTTCAGAGGGAAACAAATTATTGAGTATGCATAAAATTAGGTTACATATATAAATATTTTTGTAAAATAATTTGTTTTATTCCAATACTTAACATATTTTTACGGATATATGTTTTCTAATCTTTATTCAATTACCGATTAGAGTTGAAAAAAATATTACTAAGAGGAAAAGGAGACATTTTATTGTTATAGCATAAAGAAAATGAAGAAATTTTTTAACACCTAATCTTTTTTTTAAAGTAATTACTCATCTCAAAAGAAAATTCAGTAGACACTTATAAACATCAGTAGCATATCTGTTCTTCGTGACGGTCGATCATAAAGCAAGGAGTAGCTCCTAGTTCTATGCGGTCGATTATTTTTCTCGCAATATATCTCTCACTGCAACTGTCACTCACATAATTGACAACATGCCTAAGTACGGAAATGCGCACGCGTTTAAGAAAAACCTTTAAATATAGTTTCTGTTCTCCTGAAATCCATGAAAGGATGTTAATTGCAGGGAAATAGCCCGATAGATTTCAGGAAACAGAAAATTCAAATTTGATATTTAATACAATTATAAGGTTAATTCCCAGTGAACGGTACGCTCCTTGTACGATACGCATATATACAATTATTAATTAATTGTATAAAATTATATTATTTCTATAAAATAATATAATTTTATATTATATAATTATATTAATTGTATATTATATAATTATATTAATTGTATAAAAATAGCGTACCGTACACTGGGATACAGCCCAATTATAAAATACATTTTTTTAATCCGCTTGAATTCCGGAACTATTTGGAATTCTCGACGGAAATAGAAGCTATGTTGTTGTGTTGTCTATAATAATAAAAGCAAGTGTAATGTGTCTGTCCGTTTGTCTGACCGAGCTCTCCAGCCAAATCTATCGCACGCAGGGACCTGGAATTTTTTACACGGAAGCACAAGGGGGCTGGCCACCAGACCTCGAAGCCCGATTTTCGATTTTTGAATTAGAAAAATTTTAAAAAAATTATTTATAAAACTTCTTCTCGAGATCGCTGCTCGCCGATAGCTGATTCCTGGGTTGTACCAGCTCCTTTTGAGAAACAATTCTGGCGACCATCTTTTGGAAAATTTTCCGTTTAAAATATTTAGGATATATTGTTCCTTTTTATCGACGGGGAATGTTGTGTGTGTGTGGGGGGGGAAGAGAGAGAGACAGTCTACGTGTCCTACACTACTATTCCTGCGCTATTCACTTATCTGCATTTTCTGAATGCACGGGCAACGCCGGCGGGTACAGCTAGTATTTAATAAAAATGAGAGTTTGAAGCTGTTCCGTAAAAATTGAGTAGTATGTTGATAATTTATTTAAATTATTTACAAATTTAAAAACGCGTGAATATTTTCCTGCCAACTATAAACAGCAGAATGAATATTTTTCACAATCGACGCAGAAAATTGCAGAGTAATAATAATTATGTGATTCTTAACTTTGTAAAATAGATATAAAGTGAATAATTGTGTGACCAGCTAACACATGTTCCCGAAATGCACTTATTACAGCTTAAGAAATATTCTGAATCGCCAAAGTAGGAAGTTATTATATATTTTTATGTTGATTATAAAATAATATTTTTCTAGGAAAATATAAAACATAAATTTAAAATAAATGTTGGAAATTTTAACAATTTTTCTAAGAGGGAAAGTTGAACTATTTTCACTATTTTCAAAAAATTATTTTCTGGATGCTAGGAATTTATTTTGATCTGATTAAAATGTTCTCATTACCCACTGTTTAACCCTTCTTTGCATAATGGTGGAAATTTCCATCATAACCTATAATGCCCAAAAATTATATAAAAGAACAAGTTCACTTTAAGTGGATCGTGTTTGGATACCTTTTGAATGTCCATTGCATAAAAAGAAACATAGCTGTCAAAAATAAACAAGTGTCATTATCAGTGCTTAAAGTTGTCTCATTCCGCTGTTTGTTGTAGTTGCAATAAACGTTTATAATTTTGTTTTATTATATTAGAGTTTCTATTGCTAAAAAATTGAAAATGAGTGGAAGAAAGGTTTGTAACACGTGTTTCTGTTATTTTCCTCTTTTATTTCTATTTAGTACTAAGCTAATGATCTAACTTTGGATGATGATGGAAATTTTTAGCCTATTGTTTTTTGCTAAATTTATACTATAAATATATACTAAGATTTTTTTAACCATTTTTCCTTTCATTTTGAACATGAATTATATCAACTTGATTTATTTCACCAATAAAGAAAAAATCATGCAAAGAAGGGTTAATTACTTATATTCCAGACATATCATCTCAGAAGTATTGATATGTTTCTTATACTTTTTGCCTCTTATACGGTTTCTTTAAACGAAGCGAAGGTAAAACTTGCGGTTTGGGTTCCCTTCCTTGCCAACTTGGCGATAAAAGTTTTTCATCCCTAATGCTCCCTAGTAGCAATTCAACGGTGGGGGGTCATTGGGCAAACGCCTCAGGATGATGAAAACTCACCGGGCCCTGCGCGGCAATTGTGCATGGAACAGTGCACTATTTGTCACCTCTATCGGGGAGCGGCTACGGTATCATTCCCCAGTGAATTGAAGTGACCGGTGCGATGAGTTTACGGCAAATGGGCCGATGAGTTTCGTTCGGTTCGATGAAAGGGCAGTGAGTGTTGCGATGATACAATGCCATGCAATTTTATATTCTACTCGGATAGCAAACCTGTTGTTTTGCTTTTATACAACAAAAATACACTATCATTTAATAAACTTTCTAACGATAGTGTATTTTTGCTTTATAAGCCTGACAATACTAAGGAAAACCCATTTTATTTAGGTTTTTTCATATATAATAATGTTTGTGTAGAAAGACTTAATACTTTTAAACATTTGGATAGTATATTTAAATGAATATTTTTTCACTCTTGGACACACATTCTAGTATTTTCAATAACTTTTATTGAATGCCACAAAGTTGTCAGATTTAGTATATAATTTCAGTTTTAGAAATTTAATTTTTTGATGATAGGAAAAGTTCAATGAATTTCCAGAGATCATATTCATCAAGTTTTTTCCCCCCATATTAGGAAAAATAAAATTTAAATTAGTAGATTAAAAAAAAAATTTTTAAGATTTTTCAAACTTCCACCTGAAAATTTTTATTGCTTTTATAAGATATATATTATTTTAATAAGTCCTCGTTAAATTCATTTAGAAATTTAATTTTGAAAATGAAGATTAAAATCATAAGTTATTCATTTAACCTTTCTTCCAATATATCACAAAAATATATTATCATAGAACATTTCTAAACTATAGGCTTTGATAGATTTAAAATACAACATTGATTATGTTTTAATTTAGAACAGAGACTTTGATTCTATGGTCTTAGTTGAATTCATTTTTGATATATTATTCTTTAATTTTATATAAACAGAAAATTTCACTTAAACATGAATATTCTTGAAATTTTTCAAAAGCAATATTTACAGAGCTATGGGTGATAAAAAAATGAAATACAAATTTTTGGTAATAAGAATAAATTTATTATTGTAATAAAATTAAAAATTCAGTTATATTCTCAGATAAATGCATTCCTATTTGTGTGTGTGATTGCACTTTTTATTTTAATATTTGTTAAACTCTCAATTTTAATATTTATAAAGTTAATCACAAAAATAAAATGTTCACAAAAGATAAAGGTTTATTATTTTTATTACATATTGTATATCAGACATATTATTACAAACACACTTATTAAACTATATTTATTTATACATTAGACTGTACTTTTTCTAAAGCTCTTTTTAAACATTCTGTCCCCATCGCTGTCAGGAGCACACAGCCATTTTTTAATGTATTGCTGTACATCAACATCTGTAATATGGCTATCATGGTGGCAAGTAGAAGCTAAAATGAAACAAAAATTGCTTATATAAATAATGTGATATTAAGAAACAAAGTAAAATCAACATTTCAAACATTTTTATAATTGATATTAATATTAAATTTTATGTGCAAAACAATTTTAAACATTACATGGAAGTGTAATGAAAAATAAACAAAGTTAAAATATTATTAAAAATAACGTTTAAATTTAGAAAGAAAAGATGTAAAGTTAATCCATATACTACAATCATTCTTTTGATCAAATTAAAAAACTTAGCATTTTAAAAATTGCATAAGCAAAGCATAAACAAAAAATAGAAAATATTTATTTTCCCTAACTAAGTAACAAACATGACAAACTCAAAAAAATGTTATTAAAAATTAAAACAGAAAGTTATGAAATATTGTATTCTTATTATTAGTACAATATTTATGGTTAAATATTTAGATTAAATACAATTATTATAAATAAATCGTTACATTTGAATTTAATGATGTTTTCATATTGCACTAAATTACTTTTAAAATTTCTACAAGCAGTAAAATTTAAAAAGTTTAAATATAAAATACAAACCTGTTATCAAATTTATAACATTCTGGAAGATGTAAAATGGATGTTTTATGCTTTATCTTCTTCCAGTTATACTGCTTTGACAAATCATTTGTTCTAAATTCCATCAATATTGGTCTAATAACATCACTCAAGCTTGTACCACCTTTATTAGTCAAAACAGTCAGCTGAAAATAATAAACTATTAGAATTATAAACTTCAACATAAGTTTTAGTTCCTCAACCCTTCTAACCATGTTCATGCTTATTTACCTATCAACTAAATGTTTTTTATTTAGAAACTTTTTTTTTTTTTTTATATACATTCAGATTGCTTAAATTACTTTGAAATTTACATTAAGTCAGGGGAAAAGTTCCAAGAAAGATGAAACCCAAACCAGGTCTCTGGAATTATTTCTTTTAAATAATTTCTACAATAAAAATTTTAAACATAATTTTTGTTGCAAAAAATATATAAACACATATATTAATATCTTTTAATTTCAAACATACAATTTTCATATTGTTTACATTTACACTAAAACGGTTTGATTATTTTTCCTTGTATTAATATGTGTAATATATATATTTATATATTATACAAATAATCTATCATAACTAAATGTGTTGCTTTTATTAATGCCTTAATATTTATCATTGACTAACAAGGAAAACAGTGAAACTCGCATTTTCTTCTTGGATATTTACTACATATTTCATTAATTTTTGTTATTTATTAAATATTATACGCACCAGATTTTTAAAATTCTCTTCAAAAAAGTTCAATCTTTAAGTTAAAAAAAATCAACTAAATAAACATTAAAAGACTCCATATTTTCAATAGTTTGTAAAGGCAAAAATTCACACACAGTAAAAGCAACCCAACTTTATTTGACTTGGACTTTAATATCTTGGTTATACATTTAATACAAAATTAATATGCAAATTGTACTGGAAATTAAACATGGACTAATTTCAACAATTTAATTACAAATGGGACTTTTAAAATTCTTAATTTTATCACGTAATAAATTATGAAAATTCTTTAATTAAAATTAATTACAATTTAATAGTATTTTTTAAAGTGAAATGGATATACTCACCTTCTTGAATTTTAGATACAGAAACATAAGAAAGTGTACTGAGTAATGTTCTAGCTGGCAATTTTGTATGATAAGATTTAAGTACATTTAATATGCCATTTATAACAAGAGTTAAATTATGTTTAAAAAAAACATTTTTAATTTCTCTTTAGGTACAGAATTGCTAAAGATATTTATTCGTTACATAAAGAGTTAAATATTTTGAAATCTTTAACTGTGGCACTTCATTGTTGATCTGGATCAATGGAGCACAATGCAATAATGCATAAAAATTTTCAATACTGGTTTTTAATTACCATATATTATTAATATTATACATATTTATAAACTAAAAACAATAAATAGACTAAAGTACACAGTAAAATTAATATTATTTCAAACATATTATTTGTAATTCTTATTCGGACTTATATTTTACCAGTGCAAAATAAATACATGTCTACAAAGTGACAGAATTAAATAAATAGGCATTTTAAAGATATGTACTTGTTATTTATTTAAAAGAATTGATAGTACTTACCAAAATATTCTGTTATAAATGCTTGCTAAAAATGATATTATTAATAATAGCTAATTCCAGAGCGCAAATATAGCTAGTAGTAGAAAAAGAAATGGTAAACACAATGCTTTTCAAATATGGCGGCGGCGCATGCGTAGACCTTTTATTTAGTCTACGCATGATTCGTTTCTTCAATCTCTTTGGTAAATACCACGGCTGCCGCTTAGTGACCACTGAATCAATAGCCGATGACGATGTCGAGCACAATGTGCGGTAGAAAAAACAGTGACCGTTTCATGTATAAGATACCGGGCTCGGACCGATGAGAAAATTTGGTGAAAAGTGAGTTGCCAATGGAACCGGTGAATGGCCAGTGTAATACCAATAAGCCTCTGCTACTAGGGCTGTCTTTATGGTAACCTCCAGAGGAGAGAATTTGAAGAAATAATAAAAACAAATTTTTATATATTGTACCGCACTTCGGGGTTCGTGTTGATTGAGAGTTGAATAAAACAACCAGTTAATGACACAAGACTTTTATTCGTAAAAATTCCAGCTGTAACAATCACAATTAATTCAGCACAATTCATCAGATACGATAAGAAACAGTTCAAAGGTCTCAAATACCTCAGGCAGCTTCTCTAGCAGTCACCACTAATCGTCTTCACAAAACTGAAAACTAACTCAGTCACGTCTATGTCGGGCGGCGGTATTTATACCTGACTTGGTGGAGGAATCTACCAGTTTCGCCAAGGTTCTGGAAGCTTCTAGGCTATCTCGTTAAATATTGGTCCTAGAGCTTAGGTGATGGATGTTTCCAGAAGTATCTATTTCTCGCCAAGTTTTTCGTCAAAACATCACCAAGTCACCAAATTATTAGAAAAACCGCTTTTAAAGTACAACACTTCTAAATACCTCAATTTTTGCCCAAATTGTGAGTATTTCCGATCTGTCTGAGGTATTTTAAGACAAATACAATTATTAATTTTAAATTTGTAATAATTCTTTTTTTTTTTTTTTTTTTTTTTTTTTTTGTTATACAATCCGTTAAAAAAATGGTTTTGTTTTCATTGCCGAAGCAAAAGTAAAAATCATTAAAAAAACATATTTCATTTTCGTTCCCATAGCAACGGTGTTTTGAAAAACGCGCCAATCAGGGTACCCAAAGCACGTTTTCACCGAAGCGAATAATTTTCCAAATGATGTCAACATGTCGTTTTCACAACATGCTATTGAAATTTTTTCTAAAATGTATTCTAAAAGAATTCTACACCTCGAGTTATTACTGTTTTTACAGTTGATTTTCCGATGCTCGATAACCTGGCCAGTACACAGTAAGTTTTCAAACAGGAAAAATGTTCCATAATAAAAAAAAAATTCAAAAATTGATATATATGTGTTTGTGTGTGTGTGCGTTTACATATATATTTACTCATGGATTATACATTAAGTAGTTGCATTTTTTCTGTAATGCTATAAAAGGGATATGTGCAAAATAGTTTTTTCCCCCTTATTTTCTTGGAAATATTTTTACCGAGTATTTTACCACCATTTTTTTCTCATAAAGACACAAAAACAATAAAATGTTAAAAACAAAAACAAATTTATTTTGACAGTCCATATTAAAAGTATACAAAAAATTCAATCCATCGTCTACGTTCACATCGGAAGCTAAATTTGTGTGTCCCTCTCTCGTTTAATTCCCTTTATTAAAAAATAACTTCCTATATATATATATATATATATA
>JAPDSC010122443.1:576102-597928 GCA_026290005.1 Latrodectus geometricus | reverse complement strand
TAACTTATAGCAATTTACAAAAATATCTAGTTCTACTCACATTTTTTAATATATTCACACATAGAAATATTAACTTAAGAAAATGTTAAGCAAAAACAAGAAGTTTGTAAAAAATATTATAGTTTACTATTTATATAAATCATATCTAACACATTTATTATGGCATGATCTGCTTCGGAGAAATTTGGAACAATTTTTGTAAATAATAAAATTTAACGAACAATGAGTGTGTAGTATGAGAGCCATTATATACTATGAGATACCTTTTGTGGTTTCAATCTCTAAATTTGAATATTCACATGGTGCTGCCATCTATGAGCCAAAAGTCGTACTTCCACCTTCATATGAGGGTGCTCTCTTCAAAAACGGAAGATGCTGTCTTTGTCTCTCAGACTTCATTCGCCTAGTCTCCGACGGGTGGGCGTGGCATTGCCAAGTGTCACCAGAAACAACAACAAACCTTTTGTATATTATAAGAATCATTATGTTACAGTTATACTATTATTGTGTAAATTTCACACGAACTTCATAAATACTTCTCTTTCATTGCAGTTTCTAATCTCATAAATGTAACAATATTTTATTCAAGTTTATGATTTAATAAATAATCAAAAAACTTCTTTTCAAAAATTAAAAAAAAATATTTTGCTTTCTTTAAGCATTATTATTGTAATTAATAATGACACATCAACACCATCTCTGTTGAAAACTTCATTCACATACTTACAAACAGTGCTGCCGTAATTTTTTGTAAAAATAAAGTAAAATAAATTTTTAATGAAACAAATTTAAAAAATTTGGAAATTACCTAAAAATTTTTAAAATTACCAAAAAACTGTGAAAATTCCGGCGGAAACAAACCCTGTTTCTTCCCACCTTTACAACACCAACAGTTAAAGTAGCTGTTGTTACTTGTCGAATGAAGTCAGAAAGAGCGTTATTGAATAGAGCACCCCATATGAAGATGGAAATACGACTTTGGCTCATGGATGAGCAACACCATCTGGTTCTTCAAATTTAGAGATTGAAGCCAGAGAAGAACCATAGCCTGGCTCCATGGAATGGGAACATGGCTTTGGAATGGGAATATTAATTATAACCCACAAGCGAAATAAAATTTTATCAATAATTATGGAAATAGGTAGTTTATGGCGAACATTTTTGGATCTCTATGCTAGAAAATTCTTGTAGCTCACATTGAAGAAAATAACTGGAGACGATTTATAATCAAATGATTTATACGTTGTTTAAGAAAAGTTGATTGAATATTTTAAATCAATCGGTGGCCTGGATGGTTAGGGACTCGTTCTTGTTACTGGAAGGTTATGAGTTCGAATCTAGGCTTATCTGAAGGTCTGTCGTGTTCAATAAGGGCGACTGGGACACGTAAAATATGTAGTGGTCGCAATGTCCTGGGGGTGTTAGGAGCCAAACCTTCTCTGGTATCCTATCTCTAAATTGAAAGATTCATATGGTGCTGCCATCTATGAGTTAAATTCGTACTTCTACCCTCATAGGGGTTTGCTCTGTTCAAAAACGGATCTGGCTTCATTCACCCAGGGTGGGATTAGCTTCGCCAACTGTCATAAGTAACAACAACAAATCAATTGCTGGACACTTCTTGAAATAAATCCGATTCATAAAATTTGCAACAGAGAACAATTCAAGGAAGGTAGAAGTTACAGTCAATAATCAGAGGATTTTATTAGCAAAATTATAATTTTAATTAAAAATTCCGAAAAAAAGTTTAAACATTTGTTTACAAGGTAGGAAACGAGTTAGTGAACAAAAATTCTTTACTTGCTTTAATTCTTAACGCAAAGAGCTTCTTTAAGATTTCGTGGAGAAATTGCTTGGATTAATTCCACTGTCAATGGAAAAAATATTTGTTTTCTAGTCAGTTATAAAACTGTTAATTTTTATCATTAATCAAATCAAATAACAAATTTATACTTCTGTATATATTACATAATATAGGGGAATAAAAATGAGATTTGCTAAATTTACGAAAAACTTGCAGACACAAATTTGTTTCGAAAGAAAATGATGCAATGCAAAGCGAAATTAACCAATCTTAGTTAAGGGTTAATAACAATGAATAGGTTATCAAGACATAAATTAAAATATGGTGAGTGCATATATCTAAAATTAAACTTAAGTTGGCTTACATTCATATATGCATTATTGTTATCAAATATAAATATTGTTAAGATATCAGTAATATTTCTTTTTCGCATTATTTAAGAATCTAAATTCAAGACACACATCTGGCACCTCTATACTCCACTCTAACATTATTTCTCAATACAGTGTAAGTTTTACAACACGTTATTAATTCAGCAGAAGACATATTTTTATTTGATATCATCAAAACCTTCTTCCTTCAAAACTTAAACACATTTCTTCGGTAAACTTTAATAATCTAACTTGTTGACATCTGGTCTTAACTATATTCTTTAGAGTACATGAAAACTCAAGAGATGCTGTTGAGGAGAAAACAACTTTTTCTTTTTTTCGCTATAAGCACAGATGTGGCATCAGCTTCCCATGGGAAGACTATATTTAACCGTAATAGATAATGGATTTATTCCCATGCGGGTCATAAAAGTATGTTTTGAATCTTCAAAAACTCTGGAATCTTTTGCTTTAACTTTCCCACGGAAAGAAATCTGTATTTTAGCAGATCCTCTCTAAAGAAATACGGCATGTTTTTGCATTAGATAGAAATATTTCGCCAAAGATGTTTACCTCAAGTTGATTTTAAATCTATTCCAAAGAACTTATCGCCAAGTCCATCTCAATCCCTTCAGGGATTTATATTAGCTGTTTAATCAAACTGTGGGGTTTCTGAACGTTTCTTTTGAAAAAAAACAAATCACATATTAATCAGTGCCCAAGGGATTTTGACTAGTAAATAATATATGGTAATAATATTTTGGATCTAATAGTTGTTAGGTACTTTGATGAAGTTGTAACGAATAATCTGAGATATAGAATGAGATATATAATGAGTTGAATAGAGCATATTTAATGCGAATCGTAATTGAAAACTGCTTTATATGTATTATTATAATGATATAAAAAATATATGGACTTATAATTTTTTATGAACTATTTTTAAATAAAAAGTATAAAAAGCAGAGATGTAAATTTATTCCGAAAATTAAAAGTTATGATTTGATAACAGCAATATTTTTCAAATATTAATATCATGCAAACCTATACATTTCATTCATACTGAATTTAAGTCAGTAACAAAATAACGTAAGTAAAATTTTATTCTAATCAAAGAAATGTGAAAGGATCTTCAATTAGTCTGTTGATCATTCTTTTCACATAAAGACCAGTTCTTAATATATAAAGCGAACATTTAAGCCGTGATGGGAATCAAACCCAACAACTCCTGAACTAAGGATCTTAGATTAATCATTTAGCTATTAAGGCAAACCATGAAATTAGTAATAGAAAATGTCACAAAAAATCAATAGTAGAAATTAACGACAATGACTGATAAAAATATTAATTATTATTTAATTTTCCATCATAAATTTGGATTGTTATATACAACTGCAATATTGATTCAGTTTTTAAAAAAAATCACACATTTATGATTTTTAATTACATCAGAGTAATCTAACATTAAGCAAAATTTTATAGTTTAAGCCCATAATTATTCTAATTACTTTATTTTCCGTACGATCGTTTTATTTATTTGTTGCATTAGTAACACTAATTTTTTTTCCACACTAAGTTTAATTTGATTTTGTCTTATATCATGACACTAAAAAGGGACAAAATTTTTACATAATTTTCTCTTAGAATATATTTCATATCAAAAATTTACTAAAACATTCCTACAATTCTCACATCTAATTTGACAAGTAGTTTAGCGACATCATATCAGCATTAGAAATATGCCACTTAGCTCTTAAACTAACTAAAAATGAATCGGAATCAATGGTGCGTTAGAAATTAGTTTAAGTTATATCAAAAATATAATTGTTTAGCCTCTGCTGTCCTTGTAAATAACTTAATTCAATAGTTGTACTGATGTAATTGATGTACATCCCCCAGTATAGCGGAGTCCAAGCTTATGAATTTGTTCAACCTAAAAAAACCATAACTAGCAATGGGTTATCATAAAAGTCCTGGTTGGATAAGCCCAGGACGATAAAACATGATCAGAGGAAGCGAGTTGAATAGAGAACTTAAAGCAGACCTCGAAGTGTTTAGAACCCTTAGAGATTTGTCGCGGTGCCCTATAGGTTAGGGCGTCGTTCTCGTCACAGGAAGGCAATGAGTTCGAATCCCGGCTTATCCGAAGATCCATCGTGTTCACTAATGGCGACTGGGGCACGTAAAATATGTCATGACCTCCATGTTCCCATTCCAAATTAATACCTCTAGGAATGGTTGGAGCCAGGTTACGGGTCTTCTCTGGCTTTCTATCTTTAAATTGGAAGACCCAGATGGTGCTGCCATCTACGAGCTAAAAGTCGTACTTCCACCCTCGTATAGGGGTGCTCTATACAAAAAATGGAAGACGCTCTTTTCTGACTTTACTCGCTCAGCCCGACAAACGGTCATAAGTAACAACAACAGATCATATTAGGAAGGTGCCCTCAGTGAAAGTGGATGACAGCAAGCAAGATTCAAAGAGTTTAACAATACCAGTTATGTGAAGCCAGGAGCAGCGAAGTGATTTGATTCCCGCTTTTAATGACTGATTAGAGTTTCAAGTGAGTAAGCAGAACTGATGGCAATGGAGAATCAACATATCGTGCTTTGGCTAAGGAGCCAGCTATTTCATTACCCTCTATGCCCATAGGCGAGAGTAACCATTGTGGGTTAACAGGTTGAGAAAGTAAATTACTTTTGAGATTTTTAAGGATATTTACTCACAGAATCTTTCGTGTGATGCCAGTTGAATAAAACATTAGTTGTCAAATAGACTCGCTGACAGGATCTTTTCATTAACAGAAATCAGCATGCATTCCACTTCAACCTAATCCTTATATTAAATTGATAAGAGACTGAAAATATTTCCTTTAATTTATTCATTAATCAGCTTTTAAACACATTTATAATTAGTGAATAAAATTATGAGGATTCCTTCATAATATAAACTTTTTTAAATGATTCAAATATGGCCATTCCATAAGTTATGATTTTGATTTCTTATAAAATACATATGATATCATTTTTAGAGAAATATTTTAAAATCTAATCCTGTTAGTAAAAATGTACAGTTCATTTTTTAAGTCGTATTAATATACAATTAATAACAACTCAACTTAAAAAAAAAAAAAAAAAAATACACACACACACACAAGTATGGTATTCATTAACATTCAACTGTGTGTTAGAAAATGAGTTAATTTCTAGTTAAAAATTTAATTTGAAATTCGATTTAAATATCTTTAAATCTTACTGGAAATTTATAATTTAATTTAATGAACCAGTGTGCTTACATTAAAAATAAACTAGAGAGCAAAATTTTACAAAAAATTACTATAAATGCTTGATAATTTGTTAACTTAAAATACTGGTTAATATCCTTAAAGGTGTAATTATCTTTTGTGATGAATTTACATGATGATGTAACTTATATTTTAATTTGACATTAAGAAATTATAATATATTTTTATGATTAGCATAGAACAATTTAGAGTTCTTGGTGGGGGGAACAGATTTTGGATGTTTATTATATATTTACAAGATAACATATTAGTCAGATAATGGTTAAACATAAATATTCGGATTGTGCTTTCTTTGAAATATAAATTATATAATAAAATGATAATATGGAGGTTCTACAGGAGTAAAGGATATAATCATTACTTATAATATTTCTAAAATCAAACTATTTCCAGTAATATAGCATTTTATATAACATAAAAATTGAAATCTGGTTATTTAATGTTTTTCATCATCAAAAATAACAATACTGTAATAAGTGTGTATGTTTAATAAAAGCCGTTTCATTCAACATTATTGACAGAAAATGGATTATAATAGAAAAAGTGAAACTCTTTCATTCAGTGTTTAACGATACACTTTCCTCATTATTAATTACCGAATATGTTGGCAATTAAAAGGTATAATTTGATTTATACTATCATATCTGGATAAAAATGCTTACTTTATGCAAGAAAATAATTTCACTTCAATACATAATAAAAACACTTTATTGTCAAATGTTGCACATAAACATAATAAAAATGTTCACCATAGAAGACAATTCAATCAGGAACATTTAACAGATACAATCACTACTTTTTATTGGCAATGCATTACGCATTGTTATAGCTTTTCACAACTTGGCTTAAAAATAGTACATATATACACATGAAAGCATGATAAACAAATTCCTGATTACAAACTATAAGTAATACAAACAATATATTTCAGATAAAAAATAATAAAAAAGACTATCATACAAATATAAGCTCATTTATATATTTAAAAGCAGACGTAAAATTGATCAGCTTTGATAAATTTTTTCAAACATTTGAAAAATGAACATAAATGAATGTGTTTTATGTGATTCAAAATATTTTAATAAACATTAAAGTAAAACTAAAATTTCACATATTAAATATCTGGTATGAATTTTTAAATAAGAATTATTTTATCTTAAAGCTCTAGAACCAGAATTGTTTACCAAAATTAAATATTGTGACTGAGTATTGTTGGGAAAGACACAATATTCAATTAAATTTAGAAATTTTAACAATTAAAGTAGCTGTGGAAAATGCTTAGCAAAATAAGAAATCACTTCCTTAGATAAATGTATGAAAGACTTAGTGTCACAAGGTACGCAAATAAACAAATGCATCCCTGATTTTATTTTTCTATATTTTTAGTAAGCACCATTGTACAAGGTCAGATGAATTTAATAAAATATAAAAAACATCAGGAAGACAAAAATTATTTTAATAAGAAACATAAAAATTTATTTAAAACATGAAAAGATTAATAAAAAAGAGAGAAACAATACACTATCAAGTAGTTAAACATGAAGATTTAGACCATGTTTCTAATAATTTTAATTGTTATAAAATGACTAGAGCGGAAAAATTAAACTTATAAGAACACGCTCTTATTCATATTAAAGATGTAGGAACACAAACTAGTGAATCAATGAGTAAAGTAAAATAATTGTAAGTGAATTGTAACCAGTGATAGGGAGGGGGGGCACTGTAAAACATGAAGAACATTGGAAAACAGTAAATATAATTATAGACAAAATAGTAATATATAATTATGCAGCAACTGCAAACAACAAACATCAAATACATTGAAACTTTAACACCAAAGGCTCATATTAAGTGAAGATTCACAAACATCGGTAACACCACTATAAGCACATCATTAAAATATCAAATCAAAAAAGAAATTAAATGATGAAAAAATCGATAAATGTAAATGGAAACATTGAAACTGTTACATATTTATAAATTAAATGCAGAGGGAAACAAATGCTGTAATAGTAGTGTGTCAATTAAAATCTCCAGATGTTTTTGACTGCAATGATACTAATTAAATTAGCCTTAAGGTCAAGGTAGAATGGCCAATATAGCATCTGAAATAGTTCCTTAAATGCCCAATCAATGCAAACTTTGAAGACTAGGCTGATCATAAGAGCCTCAATTTGTCTCAAGTATTTCTGTAATACTACAAATGGGAACTGAGCTATTACCTCATTAGACAACATCTCATAAGAGCTGTCTCTCAAAAATAAGTGATTAGAAGACATCCTCAATCTGTCACTATAAGAGAAATTGAATATTAAAATATTAGTCTCCATATTAATACTCCATCTGATTGTCAGTGCATACTGATACATGAAAGATAATACCAAAGGATTTGTAAATAGGGTTTAAAATTATCACTATGCCTATGATAACACAGCAGGAACCAGCCGCTACTTGGTTAAATTGTGAATATTCGTAGACTAGAAGTTTGTAAAAACGAGTATCTACAGTACAATGCTTATGATAAATGATTTATCTGAGCTATTGTCCAAATTAAGAAATTTTTTTGTAAAAATATATATTATGATCTAAAACCTCCACCAGCACTCTGATTTATTTTACAAACTAATACCTAAGGTGACACCTGTTTTTTGCTTACTCCTTTGTACATAATTCAAAGCAATCTTCTTCACATTAAATTATCTCTCATGAAATTAAACTTGGCAGCATTTTTCAATTAATGATACTCAAGCACATTAAAAAGGGCTTTTATGGGAATATATGCTTAATGATCAGGATTCCAAAAGTCAGAAACAATTAAGCATTTAAGGAGTACTTTAAAACACTGAATTTGATACCCTATGTTGATCATAAGAGTATTATTGTATTGTTTGTAGAAGAATTAGTACAAGATTTAAGCAGTCATTACTGATACCATTACAGCACAATTGATCTAACTTTTGCAACAGAGGTGGTATAACAAATTTCAGAACCAGTTTCATTAAAGAATTTTTCAACAATAAATTCTTTTAATTTAAAGTTCTAATCTCATATCAATTGTATCAACATATTTACACATGAGATAAAAATTTAATTACTTGTTGTACAATTTTTACAACTATATAATTTTACATTTCTAAGGCTAAAGAATATATTTTATAACAATAACCAATCATTATCTTAAAAAAATGGATTTTTGCTAACAGACAAGATTTATATCACAAAGAATTACTTAATTTCAATAATGATTTTATTAAAAATTTATTGAATTTTTAACCATAAAAATTAAACATTCAATAATAATTATCAATAAAATTTTTATTAAAAGTATCAAATACTTTCAGAATAAGATAAATTATATAAAAAAAAAAAGGCTTAGTATTACATTGCTTAAAAAGTTGAAGTATTTCATAAATTTTAGACAAAAGAAAACTTTTTGATAAGAAGAGAGAGAAAATTGGAAACATTTACACACAAATCAAATGATTGTTTCAACATGATAAATGGTATAGAAATCATTGGCTGTTTCCTTCACTTTTATTTCAAATTATTTAAAACAGTTATACACCACTGCACAAATTTATGTGCAAGGATATCAAAATTAAAAGATATTACACATAATACATAATTACACATATATACAATAGAACATATAATGCTACATTAAATGATATATTTTGTTCATAACTTAAATTTTATAAAGCTGAATCAACACAAATCTACAGTATTAGTTATTTAAGAAATGGCAACATACAATCTCTTGGCTAAAAATTTTTTATCCTGCAAAAAATAACATCAAATATATTTAAATAACATATATTAGATATTAATAATTTTAATACAATAAAAAACATATTAAAGTACCGATAGTGTAATCAATACTACACATTTAAAAAAAAGCTACTATTGCATGGGGGATATGAATAACTTTCTTTGCAGTGCTTAGTATATTGGTTAAATATTCATGATTTAAAAAGTATAATTTTTTTATTTTTATGCCCCAAGTACAATGTAATTAAACATATTTCAGTTCAATTCATTATATAATTTATTTTTCATGCACAAATCGAAGATATTATAACATTACTTGAAATCATTTAGCTTAAACGTAACACTAGATATAAACTTAAAAAGGAGTACAACCATATACGAGAGTAAAAAGAAATTCTAATAACATTTATGCATGCAATAAAATTGTAATGCTTAAATGTTAGATAAATATATGAATTATTTAAATTAAAATAAACATGCAATTTCAAAACTTTTGGATTTGTAGAAAGTTTTCTATAAAAGAACATATCTTTATGAAATAACCAAACGGAATAAAGTTTATCCTGTAAACAAAGTTTTCCTGATCGAACAAATTTTTTATAAGATAACAAAATTCACAATTATTTAATGTTAGAAATTTTAAAAAATAGCAATTTAGAAAATTAAATGCTTCTTTTTAGATCAACTGTTACAAAGTATTCAAATAATTAAAGAAATTGATAACTGAAAGAAAAATTTAGAGTTTTTAACAAACTTATATATATACTTAGCTATTTTTACTGTTAACAGATTTTAATTATTTCAGTCAAGATTTTAAATGATATATATACTTTATATCTATAATTGAATAAAGCATTAGGATATTTGTAATAATGAAATGGCTTTCAAGCTATTTAACTATACAAAAAATTAAACAGAAGGTGTAGAAAACTAAAGCCCTTAAAAAATAATTAATGAGTTTAATACTTTTGGTGTATTAACTTATGATGTATTAATTTTAATTACAAATAATATTATATTATACATACATAAATGTATAAGCAAGTATAAGGATTAAATTAAAATAGACTTAAATGGACAAAAAAATAATTTAACTAAATGATAGATAACAATGATACATGATAAATACCAAGAGTTAATATTTTAATAGGAACATGTCAACAATTATTACATAAGAGAGAAAATAATAATTTTCTCTTATATATAAGCTATAAGTAGAATATTTTTTTAACATTTAGCAAATCACGGGATAAAGAAACTATATAAACTTTTTTTGGTAAGTAATGGCAAAAAACTCTAGATTTAAATTATTTTAACTCAGCAATAATTTATTATAAAAATATTTTCCATAAAACTTGTAACTTTTCGATGGATAAGTTAAAACTAGTCACTCAGTATAAAATATTGTTATACAATATTTTTAAATTTTTCTACCCAAATATATTATAAGTTTTGAGATAAAAAACAACTGAAATTCATATGTTAACTGAATAATTATTTGAGAAATAATGAAAGCAAAATTGACAAAAATAAATTAAATCCTATTATTTTTGATAAAAAAAATAGAAGAAAAGTTTAATTATTGTAATAATTGTAAGTCACATAGTTCCATTTTTTAAAAGAAATCAAAAAAGAAAGTTTAATATAAGCAAGTTTTTATATCTTCTGAGTTCCATGGGGAAAATAATAATTGAAAATAGTAAAAACGATCTGAAAATTTTTTTTAAACTTTCAAAATAAATCTTACTTAAAAAACTTAACATAAGAAATTGATTGCAAACTTATTTTCAGAAATTTAACTTTCAAAAAAGAACTTCAAAACATAAACATTAAATAATTAATTTGAAAAATTTAAATTGTAATTCAATGAAAACAAATATGTAATCAAATGTTTAAGGATTACAAGCACACAAAACACATTTCGCAAATGTACACAATAATGTTATGCCATAGAAATGCCTTCCAAAGAGACAAGCTAGTTTGGCGCATTTTATCACCTAAAGAGGCACTTAGCCTCTTTGTCCATTTAATTGAAATAATCATACGAATTTTTTGAAATTTTTTGTCATCAGATGAAAAAATTCTAAGAATGAAAGGGGTACAAAAATGAACAAAAAACCATTTCTTAGCACAAAAGAACATATAAGATGAAAACAAAATATGCATAAAATTTTATATATTAAAAATATTTTTCGTATATAAATAAAAAAAAGAGTCTAATAATAATTCTCTGATTCTAAATGATTAAAATAATTGCTAGGAAAAAAGTTATATATTGATTTTAATACAACTCTTAGCAACCAACTATTACAAATGTATTGAAATAAAAGATTTCATAAATAGTTTAACAGAAAGTGCAGAAAAATTTCAAAACTGTTATACACGGAATATAATTTTGAAAAAAATGCAGTAAATAAATGAAGAATACTAAATATCACTTACCAAGATGTAATAGCATTCCAATGCCTATATATAGACTTCAAACATTATATTTTTCCTTTTACAATAAATCAACTCCTGCAAGTGCCTTTTGTATATCTTCCTCCTTTAGGCGAATGAGATGAACGAAGGGTAGATACTTTTGCTTTAAATCACCAAAATATTCTTCAATTATATAATCTGCAGACAAAGTCATAACTGATTCAATTTTAATTTGGTTTGTGCATCCATCATTTGAACTAATAGATTCAGATTCCAAATAATTGAATTTTCCATTATCTTCTGCACTATAACTCATGTTTTTGATATCATTTAAGTCAATCTGAAGCCATTCCTTAACATCTGAATCACATTTTTCATCATCAATACTTTTACTGGGCGAAATGTTAGTTGATATATCTATATCATGACTTCCAATAATAGAAACCATTTCTTTATTATGTGATGAACTATTTTCCTTATGATTTTTTTTTCTCTTTTTAGGAGAAATAGTATCAACTGTAGAAACAGTATGATTAACTTCCCTCTTATTCTTTAAAAGTGCCCTTCTTTTTTTCACAGAAAATCCAATCCCTGTATTTGTTTCATCATTTCCTTGAACATGAGCTACACAATTTTCTGATTGATCACATTTTTCTTTCTTTATTTCAATTTCAAGAATTTGGTTGGTATTTTTTTGTAAATCACAATTCAATACAACCTGTTTTTCAGAGTATGGATGGTTCTTCCTTTCAGAATTTGATGATGTACTTTCACAGTTACTATTGGTAAATTCAGTGGTACACTCTAGTAAATCTAAAACCACAACTGGCTGTTTTCCACAAATGGAATGAAAGTTTTCCAATTTATCAAAATTAACTGTGACTTGCTCATCATTGATAGTTGCATTTTTATGCGATTTGATTCTCTCATTTTGTTTTCCCTTTATAACTGGAGTAACTAGTTCTACTCTTACACACTGTGAATCAAGATTTTTAAACACAGTATCATCTTTGTTATTAGAAAATAATTCCCCAGTATCAATTTTTGAAGAATCTTTCTCCTCATCAACAGTGATCTCCATTTTACTCTTTTCTTTTCCAAAATTTGATTTGTTCAACAATTTTGTAGATTTTTTACAAGGCGTGACATTTCCAGTAATATTCAGTTTAGAATTTCTTTTGTCCACTTTTGTGTTAATATTTGTTGTCTTTTTTGGTTTTCTTCTCACCTTAATAATACCTTTGACTACATTATCAATAATTTCACTAGGTTGTGATTCAGAAGAATTAAACCTAGTTATTTTTTTATTATTAGAGCAACTTTGCCGAAAATGGGGTTTTATTTTGCTACATTTCACATTAGTGTTTTTATTCCTAGTTCTAAAACCAAAAGCACTCCTTGATTTAATATTTCTGATTTTTCTGTAACCTTTTATAATATCACTAATACCTTTTCTTTCTGAAGGACCAAATTTAAATTCATCTGAACTTGAAGTAGGCTTATAATTTTTATAAGATATGTCTGTTGAATTAAGTTCAGAATTTATTTCATTATCTGAGTCCAAACAAGTATCCTCTGTAGTTGATTTATGAATTTTCTTTTTTAATTTCATCTTGTTATTGCAATGGCTTTTTATTCCTTTAACACATTTTGATATATTTACAACATTAGCACCAACACCATTTCCAGCGATTTCTTTATTTTTCTTTTGATGTAACTCATCAGATTCTACATTTTTTTGAAGTACAGAACTATTCTTTGAACTGTGTCGAAATAAACCACATATTCTTGAACTTTTACTCTTGTTTAAATTAATATTTAAGTTAGTACCACTTCTTGTCTTAGAAATGGTGCCTAAATCCAATTCAATGCTTTGTTTTGTAATTTGGTTTTCAAATGAATGAAGATTTACATCTTTATTAATCTCATTGGCATTTAATTCTACTTCGTTACATGTTTGTGAGCAAGTATTCTCTTTATTCTTATTCACTTTATTTACAGCAATATCAAGCAAAGTAGATTTCTCCTGATTGGGATTGAAATTTGATTTTAAAATTTCAATATTTCTTTTTCTAAAACCTATTTTTTGTTCAGAGTTTATAAGAAGTTCTTTATTACTGGAACTCATACTACCAACTAAAATAGTGTCCTCTTTATTTATTTCAGTAGTTTGATCTAATTTTATTTCATTACATTTTCTAGAAGATTTTTCTTTGTCCTTTTTAAGCTGATTAGTCCCAGAGTCAAGTAAATTAAGACTCAATTCCACGTTCTTTTCATGGTTAAAAATTTTCTTTTCTACAGAAGCAGCGGAAGATGCGGGATATTCATTAATAAATGATTTTTTGTTAAACTTTGATTTTAAGATTTCCTTTCTAGTCTTTTTTCTCCTAGCAGATTTCCCTTTAACAGAGTTGGTATTATTTTTCTTCTTGAAATTTATACTATCAACAGTAATTATATCCATTTCAGAAGTTTCAATAGCTTGATCCAATTCCGCTTCATTAAATTTTCCAGTAAAAGTTTTTAGTTTCTTCTTTTTCATACCACAAACAAAACCATCAAAGATATTAAAATTATTTTCTAACTCTTTTCCTTTATTGAGATCACTAGTTTTCACTGAAAGATTAGAAGTATTGGCACTTTCCCCAAATTGCTCTGAATTTGGTTTTAAAGTTTCTTTTTTAGAGTTTAGAGTAAGCTCTTCAATTCCAGAATCATTATTACCTGAATTGGCTTCAGTGGCTTGAATCAGTTGTATTTCATTGTTTCCTAAAACAATAGTCTTTTCTTTATTCCTTATCATTTTATTAACTGTTGAATCCAACAAATTTATTTCCAAATCATTTAGATTGATATTATTACTATTCACTGAGAGGCTGGATTGTACAACTTTTTTAACTGGAAACTTTTTTGAATTACAAATTGATTTTAAAACTTTGTTCTTAGTGTTTTTTCTTATGGAAGGCACTGCTTTGGTAGGATTTTTATTAAATTTTTGAATTAGGGATTCTTTATTTTCAACTGCATTGATATCAATTTCATTAGCTTTAGTAGCTTGTTCTGCTTCTATTTCATTATCTTTAACAATTTCACTTTCTTGGTTCTTTTTTATTCTCTTAACTGCAGCATTCTGTAAATCAGAATCAATTTCAAAACATTTTGCTTTCTTACAGCTATTACTTTTTGATGGATAGCAGGATCGCTTGGTACTTACTTCAACAGGTGTTAATGAACTTAAATTCGATTTTAAAGCCCCCTTTTTAGCGATTTTTCTTTTAGAAGATATTTTGTCAACAGAACTCATAGGAAGCACATTATTGGTGGTATTCAAATCATCAACTGTAACATTTTGCATGTCACTAATTTCAGTGGTTTGCTTTAATTCAACACCTTTTCTGACAGTGTCTTTATCTATGTTCACTTGTAACTGATTATTACCAGCATCAAGTAAATTAGAATTTACCTCTGAGTTTTTTTCTTCGTTTATGCTATTATTTTTCATATAATCATTGGGTACTGAATCATCTTTATTAACAGATATTTTTGCATTTAAAATTTTCATATTTTTATCCCTATCAGAGTAATTATTTTTCATAGAAGTGCAGGATTGTAATTCATTGTTTTCATTGACAGGTTTGTAAGGCACTGCATTACCAATATGAGTTTCTAAATTTAATTGTAGATCATTTTTTGATTTTTTTCTTCTTTTTTTAACAGATTTCAAACTAATTTCTTCATTTTTGGAAATGTCTTCACATGAAACAAATCCTTTTTCACTTACATCAGTGGCTTGTTCTAATCTTATTTCACTATTTTTTAGGGGAGTTTTTTCTTTATTTGTTTTCATTTGATTTACACCAGTGTCAAACATTGAATTTATTTCCAAATTCTTTTCTCTGTTAAAACAACTGCTTTCCACTAAATGGCTGGAATATATTTTCATGTCACTAATAACTGTTTCTGAATTATTTAGTTTTGATATTTCATTATCATGACTACTTTCGGAAGATACTTCTTTCACAGAATTTGTGATAAGCTCTTTATTAGTGGAATTCATATCATTAGCTCTAATGATAACAGTCTCACTAACTTCAGTAGCTTGATCCAGTGCTTGAAAAAGTATCTCATTACTTTCTTCAGCATCAATTTTTTCGTTATTTAAACTACAATCTTCTGTTAAATTGTTAAATTTTACAACATTCTTTTCAGAAAACGTTACTGAATTAATATTTGACTTTGATGTTTTACTTCCAGCATTTTTTCTTCCTTTAACAGGATTTTCAGCAAGCTCTTTATTTTGAGAATTAATATCAACTGTAACAATATCCATTGCATTAACTTTAGTGGCTTGCTTCAAACTCAATTTATGCAATTTTCGACCAGTATTTTTTCTTTTATAAACATTGGTAATGGGCATACTAGAAATTGGTCCTGACATCTCACCATTGTTAAAATCTTTTACAAGTGAATGACAGGATTGGACAGCACTTTCAGTTACTGGTTCTGAATGAAAGTCTAAGTTAAACACTTCTTTTCCAGAATTTACAGTTTGAGAAGATATTTCTTTATTGGAACTTTCATTACACTCTTTGTTATCGGAAGCAATATTGTCAACTATCATGGCAGTCAATTCATTATCTTCAGAGTAATGTTCCTAATGACATAAAATTATATCAGCATAATAAATTAATTACAAAATGTTAATGGATGTTGAACATATTAAGTTAAAAATGAAAACATTATAATAATATAAACTTACCATATCAGTAATCCCTGTTTTTACATCACATTTTGGTGTATCTTTTTTTAATCCTAGAAAATAATAATTAATAATAATATCATGCAATAATGGAAGAAAAATGTTAACAGTTAGTTCACTAAATAAAAAAAAATGTAGCATAATAATTAAAAATGAAAATTATGTGATATATACATAAAAATAAGTTACAAAAAATATGTTTCTCATATCTTTATTCCAAATTCATAAACAAAAAAATTGGGCACTAGATTAGATCTAAATAGTAAATAATTGAATCTTCTTCCAAATTTGCAAAATAAATTATTAACTTTAATTTTTCATCTATCTTTAACTTTAAAGATGCCCAGCAACATAAAAAACAATCCTTGAAAAATTCTTCTCCTACACACCAATCAAAGACTAGCTAAACTCTATGAAATGATTTTATATATGGTTTCTTAGTAGAAAATCAAGATTTATTTTCCATTATACTTATATTCTGTCATACCAACTTCAATATCACTGGAAACATTTGTAGGTTTTCTCATGGTGCTAAAATTTAATGTAACTTTGAGAAATGGGTACTTAGAATTTTTTTAATCAATGAAATTTTACTTCTAAACTAAAAATCTTATAAATTTTATAAAAAATGAGATTACAGAAAATGGAAAAAAAAAATTAAAAACATTTTCCTTTTTAATTTTTAAATAAATTATGAATTATATTGTAACAATACTTATGCATTAGCTATTTTTTTAATTAAAACATAATAAACATAAAAATTAATTTAGAAAAATTTTAGTTTTATAAACTTGTAATGCAATGTCTTCATTCATTTTAAAGAATAATAAAAATTTTCACACAAAATTTACTAACTGCAATGTAAATTTTAATTTGAACAATGAAATAAATGATTCTTAAAAGTTCCATTTAAGATATCTTAACTTAAAGCAGTTAAAGTTTAGAAAAGCATTTTAAGAGAAATCTAATGTTACTTAAAAATCATAACTAATAAGTTATACCTAAAAAGGTAAAAACATTTTTTAATATATTTAATTACTAGCATATATTGAAATTGAAGAAACACAATCCAAAATTACCAATAGTTTCTTAAAGCATTTGCAAGATAACCTTTCTCAAATATTATAATTGAAATTTAGATAAATTTAGAAATTATTTTTAGTGAAAAGAGTGAAAGAACTTACAGATAATGCTTAAAAAAGAATTTTTTTTTTTTTTTTTAAGATAAATAATCTTTAGGCAAAATTTTCTTAAAATATATCTATCAGCATAATACAAATTGTATCATAACCATTGAAAAGTTCTTTCTGATTCTAAGGGTTTAGTAAAAATAAATTTATAAATATTAAAAAAAATAAAAAAAGTAATCAACATAACATAATATTTAAAATCAATTGTGTAATATATATATATATTTAAATAATTGGTCTGGCTTAACTTGACTATATACCTCAATGAAAATGAAAGAGTGAATACAAATGAATAAAGGAGTATATAATACAATTAATTACACTACAATAAACTTTTTCTTCACTTACACAAATAGATTTAACTAACTAAAACATATTCATTTCAAATAAATCTGTAAGTGATGGTACAGTACTTTAGCATAGATAGATACAATAGATTTATTTGAATAATAAATTGAGATTTTAAATAGTACCATAATTGAAAATGTTTTGACAGCTTTGATAAGGAATATCCTTTAAATTTAAAAAAAGACATGTAATAATAATAATAATGATGACAATGAAAACACTAAAGGTTTAATTTTTAAAAGGATTAAAAGTATCATTCATAATCAAAAGTGACTCTGAATTACTCACAAATTTTTGAAAATGAATCAAACATATATTTAATCTTTAATTAGCACCTGACTTTCTACATTAAAACACTTCTTCCTCTTATAAAACTAGTAAATCATTAAAAAAAAACAAGGAGAAAAAGGATTAATTATTTTTAATACATGTCCAGAAAGTCTTAAAATGATTAGGTTAAAAAGGAAAAATGATTACAATAGAATTGAGTGTTGGAAAGATAACTAGGGGATAAAAATGACGACTGAAAAATGAAGTATAGAATTTGGATTTAAGTTGAAAACTTAAATCCAAATTTTTTATAAGAAATAAAAAAAAACTGCTTATCTATAATAAAGAAACTATGATAAAACAAAGATTTTCTAAAATAGTTTTTATAGAAAAAGTTGAAAGAATGTCCTATAACAAGCAAATTCTAACAAAAAATTTGGTTTTTTTTAAGTAAATTATATTTGTAAATAATGGAAGAACAGATAGAAGGAAAATATTAATAATTAGTATATTTTGTGAAAAGATATTTAGTATCTTTCTAATGGATTTTCAGTCTGCAAGTATCCATTGTATTGAACTAAAAGATTAAATTGGAAAATGTTAACCATAAATAATTGCACACTCACGAAACAGATCCAAATAAATAAATATTACCCAATGAATCTTTAAAATATCAATTCAAGATTTTAATGTTCATAATTATGATTAACAATTATGGTAAAAAATCCAAAATACTTATTATTCACACTAAAACTTATTGAGAGTCAATAAGATCAATGTTTCATTTGTAGGTAAAAAATAAAGATATTGCAATAAAAATCGAATAAATGAAATAAAGAAAATGAAATGTTCATTTTAACTAAAAACAATTACTTATTTTAGACTTTTCTTTATATTTCCTGAGGCAAGTAAGAGAACAGAAATCTCCCGATTTACATTTTCTATGAGAAAAAAATTTGCCACATAGACTACATTCTACAGTCAATGTAACAGTTTTTTTATTCCATCCACGAAATTTTTTAGATGATCGAGCTAAAAAATAAAAATCCATTTTTATTTTTAACTGAATGATTATAACAAATATAATATTTTCTAACAAATAAAACAAAGTTTTGCTGCACAAAGTAATTTTAAAAAAATCTTATCTTAAAAGGTACATTTTTATACATCAATAGTTTTCACTTAAAAAGTAAAAATTTGGATTAAACTGATAAATAAATTTTTTTTGAAACTATAAAATCATGGTAATTAAATTTTATAACAATAAATTTATTGATCTAATTTAAAAAACTTCCTACAATATAATCTAGGAATACTAATGTCTTAATTATTAAAAAAAAATAATTTAGTTCTCATGGAGATATCTAGAAAAGGATTTTAAAACCTAAATTTTTAAATAGAAAAAGCACTAGCATAAAGAATAGTTTTAGAAAATGCACGTTCTTTAGCAAGACAAACAAACTCAGATCTTCAATGTTACTAAATTTATAAAACAATACTGGGGAATAATAAAAATGCAATTTTTGTTTTTAAATTTTTCCAATTATTACTAAAAAAATTAATTTCCATAAAAAAGGAAAAATAAAAATGCAATTTCAAGTCTCAAAAATAATGAAATTTAATCTGGTTAAATTTTTAGTCTAGCTAAAAATTGTACATAAATAATTGCTACATTAAAAAACAAATGTTAAGAAAAGAATTATTTTGAAAAAACACATAGAAAATAAATTACATAAAAATGTTATCCTGATGAATTTACAAAAGTATTAATTCAAATTAGACTTAGTATGCAAAATATGAGTACACAAATCAATCATTATCAAAAACTTATCAAATTTGGTGAAATATAGCTTCAACTTATATGCTTTTAGCAAATTAATGATTTTTGAAGAATATGATGAATGAAGACAAGAGAATGAATTTTGAAGAATAATAAAATTTTCTTTCTACTTCTAAATGGAAATCCCTCACAAGATGTCAAATAAAATTAAACAATTTGAAAAAAATTATAGCAGAAAGTATGCAAAGCTTCACAAATTTGAAGTTCTCATTGTTTGCAACTCAACATTGTTTTGGAAATAAGGTTTCATTAAACCAGGACTTATGGTATAGCTAAGGAGGGATTTGAACACACAAATTGTTGAACTGAAGGCAAGAGTGCTGTTTCGCAACTAGCTTGCTCTTTAAGTTCTCATATTTACAGTTACATTACATTAATGGTCAATGCTGTATGAGTAAAAATAGCTCAATCAAGGCTTTTATTAAAGGGATATCTTAAATAAAATTTAAGAAAGTATTTTGGATAAAAGCTGCTTAATTTTTCCCTAATTGGTTCCCTAATTTTTCATTAATATATATAGTTGTATAATCACATTAGGTCTTCAATTTATTTATTAAGGATAAGTAATGTTGAGTACAAATTAACATGTATTACCGTAAAATGTGAATGAATGCAAATGAAATAATGCTTTTTAAATTAATGATTTCTAATATGATTTTATTTCTGAAATTATCAAAATAACCAGGATTAATTTTAAATAGGATCTAATGGAAAAAATTTTAAGAGCTGTATTTTTCAGATATTTTCTTTGAATAAAATAATTGTAATACAGTGTAATCATTTGATTTCAAAATTGCAGAGTATTACCGTATTTTCCTGTATATAATCCGTGGATTATGTATTAAAAAAGTTCCAAACTTTGTTGTGTGTATTATACGTCACTGTGGATTATCTGATAAAATCATTCTCCATCAGAAATGCTTACAAGAAAGTTTTAAAAGAAATACTGTTTATGTTTCATGAAATAAATATCAGGTGGTACCCATGACACACCTGAGTTATTTAAGCTATAATCAGCCTTGTCCAAATACGTTCAAGAATGTATTCGGTTCCTCCTAAAGATATTACAGTTGCATTTCGGAATTTGTCTTGACATGAGCTGTTTGGTTTTGAAAATATTCAAATTTGTATATAGTCATATGGAAGTGAAAACTTTTAAGTTACATAGCAGATTTTAAATTAAAAGTTATAGAGAAAGCAAATAATAAAAAATGGAGAGAAACATGTTAATGTAAAGTGAAAAACAAAGCAGAGAAGTATATAAGAAAAATGTATAAAATACGGAATTTGTAAATATTTCATTTCTTTCATTTAAATATAAAAGAAGCAAATATTTATATTTTTAAATATGTCTAACATCGTTTTAAAAGTTATTAGAAGCTAAATATCACTAAGATTTACAAGAATCTTCATGAGATTATTGCTCTTAATCGATCTCGTGCCTTCATCTCAAGTTTATTGTACTTTGCGATGAGGTGTATCCAGATAGATCTTTTTCATAATAAATGATTTTCTGTACAATTTATTATATTTTTTAATCAAACAGTGTATTTTTTTATTTTATGAGACATCCATATTACCAGTAGTATATATTTTAGACTATTCGCCGAAAAAAATTGCAGTGTATTATGAGACGCTTTTTTTGCTTTTATGCGAAAATAGGTCGTGCGGATTAAATACAGAAAAATACGGTAATACTACAATTTTTAACAAAAGAAATAAGTAGTCTCCTTATATCAAACTAATA